>OU898278.1:54967699-54994650 GCA_918026665.1 Diabrotica balteata | reverse complement strand
ATATATATATTATATATATATATATATATATATATATATATACAGTCGATGGTGACGTGGTTTGAGTGGGGGTTAGCGTGGGGATTGACGCGGAGATTGGTGCGAACATTTCTGACGGTGGAATTTTAATATATTTTTAATATGGATTATAAATCAATTCAAAATAAACACAAAAACAGAGAGCTATTGAACATTTGAGGAAAAGCCCCGCCGAAATGATAAAGGCCCTCACACGCAAACTGACTAAGAGCGATACAGAGGATATGGCCCTACACACGCAAACGCACTAAGAGCAATATATAATGCGAGCCTGATTATATCATATATACATGGCGTTGATAGTTGCGCCGCCTAATATCAACTACCGTGCGGCGCAACTATCAATGCCATGTTTTCTGTTACAATCAGGCTCCCTGGATATGCGGGATGTCGGGCTAAGACATGAAGGCCAAAACAGTTAAGTACATATAAAATATAAAATAAAATAAAAATAATATAAGCATGGGTATAAGGCTCTTGTATCTAAGCGGAAGAGTAAGGCATGGACGAGCATGGTACGAGCTTATGAATGTATATAACAAGGATCTCAAAAGTCATGGAACTATATAGATATGCGTTTGTGTATAAATGCATGTACATTGTGATTTAATATCACGTATATATGTAGATATATTCGCTAGCTTATAATTCCACAACTTTTGAGTGTACAAGTGCGTTCTAATTCACGATTCATTTTTCAGAGTCTTTTGAGGTTATGTAGTAAAAACATGGAGAAATTGGGGTTTTTCGGTTTTTCAGAATGTCGTGAGATAAAACTAATGCTTTGAATAGCTGATTGTGATTGTAAAGGGAAAGATACATGTGAAAATGTAAATTACCATTCATTTAGATACTGAATTTAGATATTATAGCGAAAGCTTAAAAACAACGCCAAAAAACGGGGTTTTTCGTTTTTTTTTAGCATGCTGCAGGAAAAAAATAATAGTTTTAATAGCTTATTTCGATTGTTAAGGTAAGAATACATATAAAAATATGAATTAACATTAACTAAGGTGTATGTTGTTAAGGTTATGAGTCATCCATCTCACTAAAAAACCTAATTTATGTTTATTTTATTAATAATTTTTTTTATTTTATAAAAACTAACATTATTGTATCTTATGGCAGTATAAATAAATTTTTTGTTTTCTATGTAATACTTATTTGTTTTTGTTTTGTTTCTGGGCCCATACAATTTATTGTTAAGGGGTGCTTCAGAAAAATGCCAAAAAAAACAGTTTTTTCGATTTTTAGACATTTTCCACGTTGAAAATGATAATAATACCTATGCCATTCGAAAGAACGGAAAAAAACCCATAAAAAAACATTGTTTTAAAGTTGGCCAAAAATTTCCGACATAACCTAAAATATTATACTGAAAATTTCAAATATTTTTCTTTGGCTCAATTTTCAAGCTAAAAATCTGAAAAAAATCAGGTAGTATATTAAACACGCTTTCAGATTTTTTTAGCATACAGCTCTAAAAAATTTTTTTTAATACGTTTTTTCTCATAGCGAACCCCCAGAGGCACCTAGGGACTTGAAAATTTAACTGAGTGAGTTTTTAATTATGTCCTTTCGAATGGCCAAGCCCAAAACTGAATCGAGCATGGTGCAATTTTGACCATCTTATTCCACTATAGCCTTTAATCTAAATTTAGAAGTAACTTTACAAAAATTAGTATAATATTAGCCGCACAACATACAACATTGTCATTATGACAGCTATGATATTTGTGAACAAGAGACGTCATGCAATTTAATTATATTTTAAATATTTTAATTATGATATAAAAATTAAATTCCTTAAAAATAAAGAAAAATATTTAGATTTTCTTTTTATACATACATATTTATATAAAATGTTTCCTATTATGGAAAACGTTTGACAGGAATATTAAATTTTTATTCTAATACACATAACACATTTATTGGACGAGAATAAAAATATTACTAATATTTTCCTAAAATGATTATCTATGATTATATGTTTCCAACGGATTATTTAGATACATAATGCGTGGCAAGATATAGTAGAAAATTGTCTCGTGTTGCAGATGGAGCGAAATCATGTAAGGTTCGCCCAAATAAACTATGAAATGGATGTTTAAATCCGGTCCTTTCAGATGCAGATAATAGGACGAATTAATTTAAAAAGTAAAATCAAGACAAACTACAATAACAGTGAATAAGTATTGTTATTCCAATTTCCAATCATTTATAACAGAAATTAAATATCAACTCAACAACGCCATTATCTATGACATTGTTATCGAAAATAAAATTAATATTATAATCCCTTTTGAGTGTAGAGTGTAGAGTATTGTTTGCCGTAATTTAATTATTTTGAATAGTAACATACGATAACAACACTGATTTTATAGGAAGTTAAAGTACCGGTGTGAATTTAATTGCAGAAAAAAAGTATTCCCAAAGAAGTTTCGAATGCATTTAAATTCTGAAACATAGCAAGTATGTTTAAACATGTACAAAAATCTTCATAAGATATTCGGATTCGATGAAAAACTGTTGGTATAAATAACTTGTGATTTAATAGAAATTCCACTTTTAACTATACACAAAATAGTTCCAAATTAATCCTATCATCGCAACAAGTGATGTGACTACAAATGTTTAAGACCTATAGACGCTTCTCTTCTAAAAGGACTGGAAACCACAATATACAATTTACACAATATTATACCTACAATAGAAATATTAAGAAAGAAATTGGAAACAACCGGTCAGAACAATCGGTTAAAGAAAATAGGCTTTAAATTTAAAACAACAAATAATCGTAAAGAAGTTATAAAAAGCCTAATTAACAGACACAATATATACCTAGAACAAACTAATAAATTACGCAAGAAAGTATGCGAATTTACTTTTTACACAAAATTTTGTATGATACCCACGATACAGTTAAAAAAGGATGGACAGATAGTTCAAACATGTGCATATCAAAAATTCCAGCAAATAAAGTATTGTATATTGCGGAGGAAGTGAGGGGTGGGTTTCGAATACTTTAAAATTATGCGGAAAGAAAATACAGGATTGTTGTTGACTACCACAAGAATTTGAAAGCTGATATTTTAAAAATTAATTTGAAAACTTACTGATCTCGAACTTGGATCCTACTAGTGTAACAGTGTTTGACAATGCTTTCTATCATTCTCAAGAGCTCACTAAGATACCAAATACATCTTCAAAGAAAGCTGAACTGCAAAGCTTATTAAAGGACCATAATTTGTATTTCGAAGATGTTTATACAACACAACTTATTAAAGTTGTAACAAAACTGTACTGTGACTTGTAAACAACTTATTAAAGTTAAAGTGGTACACACGAAGCAATATAACAGATTATATACACCTAGAGAGTTTTGCCAAAAGCAGGAGATACACTATACTGTGACTTCTCCCTAATGATTACCAGAAGCGTTCGATAGAATAAAACATGACGACTGATGAAAATATTAAATTCAATTGTCTAGACAGCAGAGATCGCCGTATAATAAACAATATCTATACTAACAAACTGCAGCATGTTAGACGTCATTGATACTGTGATCTCCAATGATTACCAAAAGCGGACTAGTAAAACATGACGAGCTGATGAAATATTAAATTCAATTGGTCTAGACAGCAGAGATGCCGTATAATAAACAATATCTATTACGAACAAACTGCAGCTGTTAGAGTTGGGAATCAGTTAACAGACGTCATAAAGATAAAAGAGGTGTGCGACAGGATGTATATTGTTTGTCACATTTGTTTTCTTCCGACCCAACGTTTTCCTTCGATTTTGCCCTGAATGGTTAACCGGAGCCATCGATATTTGGGTCCTCTCATTATATGACCGAAGTATTGGACCTTTCCATTTTGATGATGTTGATCAATGCTCGCTCTTTGTGCACGGTCCCTAGCACACGTTCGTTAGATATGTGTACTGTCCACGGGATTCTGAGCATGCGACGGTAACACCATAACTCAAACGCTTCTAATTTGTTAGGATTTCTTATTTTTAATTGAAATGAGGTTGAATGCTCAAATAAATGAACTTTGAAAAATAAGGCTATTATCCAGTACAAGTTAATTAAATCTAGCCCAAGTACTTTCGCTTGAAATAGCATCTTCAGGGGCATCTGAAATAAGCCAACAAAACGTTTTTTAGATGAAGAAAATTAGTTAACTTCGATAAAAATCGAAAATCTTTTTTTTTTCATGCATTAACTTCGAGTTTTTTATCGAAGTTAACTAATTTCCTTCATCTAAAAAACGTTTTCTGGCTTATTTCAGATGCCCCTGAAGATGCTATTCTAAGCGAAAGTACTTGGGCTAGATTTAATTAACTTGTGCTCCATAATAGTCATATTTTTCAAAGTTTTTTTTTATTTTTGTTGTCCAGGTTTCACATCCATTGAACAAAGTGGACCAGACGTAGCTAACGGACATAGACGAGGGAATACTTATAAAGGGAGAACGATTGAACAACATAAGATACGCTGATGATACTGTCATTTTTTCAGACAGTCCTAAAGGTCTGCAGACACTTGTCTCCAGGGTGGCAGAAGTAAGTAGCAGGTTTGGACTTGATTTTAACATAAAAAAAAACAAATACATGGTTATAAGCAAAAATAGGATACCACCTGGTCAATTACTAGTTAACCAACAACCTATAACACAAATCACCAATTTTTCTTATCTGGGTGCAAATTTAAATGAACAATAGGACCAATCGACGAAACTTAAGATAGGGATCGAGAAGGCAAGATCAGATTTCGTCAAAATGAAAAAAATCTTTAACATCCACGATATAAAATTGGAAATAAAAGTTCGTTTACTAAAATGCTACGTATTCTCCGATCTTTTTTATGGCGTGGAGTCATGGACCTTAACTGAAGCATCACTGAAGAGACTCGAAGCATTTGAGATGTGGTGCTATAGACGCATGTTGAAGATTTTCTGGATAGACAGAGTTACCAACGAAGAAGTACTACATAGAATGGGTACAGAGCGCGAACTAGTCATAACCATAAAACGTCGCAAACTGAAATACCTGGGCCATATAATGCGCAATAAACAACTAGATAACCTACTTTGGACCATACTTCAAGGTTAAGTGCATGGGAAAAGAGGTCCAAGACGAAGAATATCCTGGCTGCATAACCTGCAAAAATGGTTTAACTTGACTTAACCACTACCGGACTTTTCTGGGCAGAAGTCAACAAAGTCAAAATAGCCATGTTAGTGTACAACATCCGTAACAGATAGGCGCCATAAAAAGAAGAAGAGACTTCCACCCTATTTTTGTGTCTTCAATCGTATAGAGTTAATTTGGGGACAATTAAACAAGTATCAGGCGTGCAAATAGATTTTCTAAAGTTGATAACAAGGTTTTCTTGTTTTTCTTCTTATGTAGACCTTACTCTCTATGTTTTTCGTAGTTGCCGTTCCATCATTTTTGTGGTTTTTCTACTGACGACTCTATTTGTCGTCATTCGGCTTATATGATCGTTCCATTCTACTCTTCTATTATTTACACAATCCTTGATGTACTCCACCTTGCATCAATATCATATATCTGTACTTCTAACTCTATCCCATAGTTTCTTACCATACATTTTTCGTTTTCTATGCAGATTTATTTTATTATTATGAATGATTATAAAAAATACAAAATAAAACGTTTTAAAATGCACAAAACGGTACATTACAAATAAGCTTAAAGTGTGTATGGAGTACCATGGGAATACAAGATTAGAGAAAGTATATGATAGACCTAAGTGTAGGTAGAGACAAATCATGTAAGCAGCGGAGAAAAAGAGAGAGAGTGTGTGAAGGGGAGGGGGCGTATAATGGCAAGGTACTAACAAATAATTAAAGCGGCATATCACTCTTGTCTCAATAAAATTTAAAACAGATTGCATTATAATGCTACCTACCATTGCAGGAGTATTTAAAACGCCAATATTGTAGCCTACTGGTAATGACAGTCCTATGGTTGTTGCAGTTCCTGCCAATATCAGCAGAAACGTCCATCCCGGGCGTTCTATTGAAATATCCTGCAAATGAGAATATTTGCAATTAAATATAAGAAAAGAAAGTTAAAAAACTGAAAAATATTTTTGAGGCTTAATACTGTTACATAAAAATTAGTCATATTAAAAAAAAACCTGTAAACATGTTGTTTATTCACTATGTTGTGGATTCTACGAGACCCTTCGATCAGCTGGCAGAAATCTACATGAAACGGTCGCTCCGCTACGATTCGAAGTTTCCAGAAACCGGTCGAATGATGACCCAGCCTAGTATAATCAGAGGGATTCGCCTGAACTCTCGAATAGCTGTATTTTCATATATAATAACGGAGCTTTTATTGCGGCCAGCCGTTAGAAAAGAAAATCGCGAACGGGTAGTTAAATGTAACGGTCGTAATAATAAATTATTGTAAGATAAATTATTATAAATAAACTTTAAGTAAATTAAGTTTGTGTTATAAATATTGAACCTTTAGTAAATTAAATTAAGAACAATAAATTAGAATTAATAAAAACATTATAATACAATAAAATCTACAAAAATCGAGTAAAATGTGATTAAATAAAAACAATTCTCACTTTTTTCTATGAGTTATTGACATTATTAGCAAGCCAGCGAGAAAACTTCTACTGGGAAGGTTATGGACTTTAAATGTGAGGTTGGTTGGCAATTCGGCGATTTCTTAAACCAGATGTCAATAAATGACATTTATGATTTGTCAAAATAATTATTATTTAAAAATAAAATATATTACATAAAATTATATTAAGAAATTGTAAACACAAGTTAAGTTATACATCAGGGATTCTTAAACTTTTTTTTACACGTACCACTTATATAAATTCTGTATTTATTTAAAATGGGGCATTATAAATGTTACAAAATAAAACTTACACTCTAACCCAGTCCAAAAATTCAGTAAGAAGGATGGTTCTGCATAGCTACAACAAGTGAATCGATATCAGGATCAATTGTGCTTAGTTTCATTCGTAAATTTGGATCAATATTAAAGCTACTGCGAAATTTATTTTTCACTTGTAGCATAGTAGAAAATCGAGTTTCACACAGGTAGGCGGTCGTAAAAATAACAATACTTTTTTTGATAAGGCTGGATATTCACTTTTAATATTTAGCCAGAATTCGGCTAACTCTAATTTTGAAAACTCTATTTTTAAACCCCCATCACATGATAGTTCCATTAAAAACTATTTTTTATCCTGTTTTAATGTTTCAGGAATGCTATCCAAAATAAATAGTTGTCGCATCCAAAGAAACTGAGCATAGTATTCGTCACAATTTTCTTTAAAACTATCAATTAGCATTTGACAATGCTGCTAAATGTTAAAAATAAGATCATCTTTAATCTTTATTCATGCTCAACCACAACATTTTCTAATAATTGGTAAACGACTGCAGGTCTTTGTTTGAAATACTATTTTTCATCATATAACATTTCGTGATAGAAGCATTTTTTTTGTAGTTGACAGAAAATCGATTATGTGATTTACCTTGTAAGCTTAAGTTTAGGTCATTTAATAGATTAAATAGGTCTGTTAAGTAAGCTAGTGTTGTGAGCCACAATTCATCTAGTAACCGATCACGCAGTTCAAAATTGGTTTTCATTAAAAATACATGTACTTCAGAACGCAAGTCGAATAACCTGTTCAATATTTTTCCTTTTGATAACCATCTTACCTCTGTGTGTAGCAATAACTGAATATGATCACTTCCCATTTTAGAGCATAGTTCTGAAAATAAACGTGAGCTTAAGGCTCGAGATTTTATGAAATTGACTATCTGAACGGCTTCATGGAGAACATGTTTAAATTCATCTGGCATTCGCTTTGCTACCAAAGCTTCTCTGTGGATACTACAATGGGTAAAACTACAATTTTCTGCAACCAGTTTTACTTTGGCCGTTACACTTCCGTATTTTCATGTCATGGCTCGGGCACTATTCGATTAGAAACCAATGCGTTGTTTCCAGTCTAGTAGATTAACCACAAAAAAATCATTGATTTTCTTAAATATTTCATCGGCAGTAGTTCGTGCCGTTAACGCCTCACAAAATAAGTACTTTTCTTCGATTTTGGTTTGAAATATATATCGCACATAAACCATAAGCTGAGCATAGTTTGTTATAACTGTGCTCTCAGCAAGTTGTATTGTACAGAAATACTATTTTTTATCCGGTTTACCAATTATTCTTTAACATTTAATGCCATTATTCCAACCCTACGATGTACGGTATTATTGGATAATAATATAATACTAAGATGTTTATCTGAATTCTTTCCAATAATACACGTTACCATATCTTGTGCGGCAGGCAGAACTAGTTCTTCACCGATGGTATGTACTTTTTCACACTTCGCAATTCTTAAACTCACTAGGTGAGTCTTAAACTCTACCGCTTTTTGGTTGCTGCCGGTGAAATTCGACATTGTTTTTTTGTACCTCTCATCTCCGTTACTTCCGAACGAAGTAATTAGGTTTATTTTTCAACACTGATAGTTTTGTATTGAAGGGACCTTTAATAGCGAAGGTTTTATACGCTAGTTAGAATGAATTTCCGAACAGATTACACATTGGGGCCTTGGCTCATCATTTATATTCGTGAATATAAATCCCATACTAATGTATTATATTTCCTAACGGCCACTTTTAGTTTTTTGAAAGAACTTTTATATCATCACCCTGTATAGCCTCCGACTCTGAAGTGAAGCTCGATGGACCGGGATTTTTAGATGTTCTGTTGTCTCTTTTAAGCCACTTATCCATTTTTTATATACAAAAATTAGCACGAATAAGTATCAGCAAATTACTCGTTTCGACAAAACCAACCACAACGACTGACGGCCACGAGGAAACTGATGACATGATTGGACGTGAATCAGGTGATAATTTGCCGTAACTCCAGTGTTGCCAACAATGAATAAGACATTACGCGCTTGTGGTTTCAAACTAACAGCGTTGCCATGCACAACGTAAGATAACATTTGTTAGTAAATTTTATTAAAATTTTTCGTTTCTTCTAGTTTTTGGAGTACCACCCTTCAATGCTTTGCGTACCACCAGTGGTACGCATAACACAGTTTGAGTACGGCTGTTATACGTAATATATCATTATGTGCGAGTGATTAAAATTTCTTTTTGTCTCTCTAGATGGCTCTACCAATTTGGCCACTTATATCATAAACAGAAATCTGCAGAAATGTCCGATCTTATGATATTATATTTTTGTGATTATTTGAATAGCAAGAAGTCAAAAAGCTTTTGTTTAAAGTATTTTAATACAAAAAATATATAGCGTCAAATTAACACAGATTAAACGGAAATTTGAATGGAATAGCTAATGAAACCAGAAAGAATATATAATTGCAGAAGTATCCCACACCATGACGAATATAATATGTATATTCCAACATTTAACTGTTTTGAGTTAGATATTAAAAGTTACAGAGTACAACTAGTGCGGCTCTCAACCTGACATACTCCGACCTCTACAAATCTATTGTGCTTACCTATGTCACTTAAAGCTCCTCATCCAGCTCCATTATCTTAATAAGCTCTCACACTTTTGAGGGGGATCCTTTCATATAGACTTATGCTTTTGGTTTGTCTTCTTAGAGTTCTACATACCACTGCCTTGTGAACAGTAGTATCCACGCTGACATAAGAAGTGAAGAGCGGTTTCCTCTTCTTCTAGACAGAACCGACAAGTATCCTCTTCTATCAAATACGATTCATATGCTTATTGAGCCTGCACCCACTATCACCCTGAGAATCTTTGACAGTAAGTCGGCGGTGAATTTGACTAAATGTTCCTTAATGAACTTTTTAACTTGTCTTTGTCATGGTGCATTTTTCCACCCTTCCAAATACTTTTCTTGCTTCCATTTATCAATGGCTACTGTTCGTTCACCCAATACAGGGCTTTAGGCCAATCAATGGCGCAAAAGACCAGTTGTCATTACCTGATGATCTTTTCAGAGCTGACACAATGTTCCTCAATCTGTGTAGACTATACTCATTGTAAACAACAACAGTAAAACAAGCATAATTTATAGTAAATTATTTTATTCTTTTTGTTTTCTGCTAAAGTGCTGTAATCTTTTGTGGCTACAGATATAAACCTATTTTTTCAACTTCGCTTTTAGAACACATAACAATAATTTAAAAAGAAATTTTCAATTTCTACGAGCATTAAGTGGTTGTTACAAGTAGTTGATACAAGAAGTCTAGAGCTTAAAATCCCAATGATCAGATGTTACGTTTTATGTGTCTTGCTGTATGGCTGTTTAAGTTGAACAGTTGACTCTGAAAGAGAAAAAACAATCGATGCCTTTGAGATGCACATATACAGACCAATGCTAAAAATTTTATGGATACAAAAAGTTACCAACGATGAAGTTCTTCGGCGCATGAGTAAACAAAATGAATTATTAAGTATAATCAAAGAGAGGAAAATAGAATACTTGGGTCATGTGTTGAGAGGTAAAACATATGAATTACTCCGAATAATATTGGAAGGTAAAGTAAAGAGCAAAAGATTAGTAGGAAGACGCCATAACTCATGGCTGAAAGTCCTGAGGAGATGGTTTGACCGCTCATCCACAGAAATCTTTCCTGTAGCAATTTCCAAAGGTACAACTTCGTTTGGATCGCCGACTTTCGAAAGGAGACGGCACAATAAGAAGAAGTGGTTATTAAGTCATCTTAGGGATGCTGCCGCGACTGAATGAAAACCTTAACAGGAAGAACTTCGCCAGAAGGTCACACGAACTTATTTATTTTGCTCAAACTTGTTATTTGAACGGTGTCCAGAGATCTACTAGCTGGAAGTACAGTTAAGACACACGACAATAATGGGTGGAACTAACATGTTAACAACGCATTTGATCAATAACACAATTAGTTAATGATTTACTGTTAATAAAGTAAATGATTTACTGTAAATATTTTCTTATTATTACTGGATGAAATAGTTACAAGGAATAAAATTTGTTTAAATTAAAAGAAATACGTCACATTTTAGAGCTTCTCGATTTTCTTTATTGAAGCAATTTACTTTCATACCTAGGTTGTACAGTGGAAGAGCTGTCGCGTTCCTAATGAGAATCCTGAATATTACTCACGTATTTGTTATTGAATATTTTTTTGCCTTAGGTTCAAGACCTATTTAGCCAGACAATTGGTTGAATACGAAAAAACAATCTCCTACACTTCCTTTAAATTCATGACAATTTCCTAACTGTTCGTTAATTCGTTCCTTCACTCAATCTCTAACCTTCCCATTGAAAACACTGTTGGGTGACTATACAAAAAGGATTGAAAAGGAACACACGCTTGACGCTAAGGTGTCCTTCATAGCGACTTTTTTTAACACAAACCATATATGCAACGGTTAAAGGTAAATGACATAAAAGGAAAGACAATGGGAAATACAACAACTAACGTCCCACCATTTCGGATTCACACAACACTGAAAAATGCAGTTTAGATTTTCTGTTTGGTACGTTTGAAAAATTTAGAGAAGTTAAAATCCTTAGCTTTTCAAGCGCATTTACAATTAAAATTCCACTAGGAAACTAAGTTCCTGTAGCTGGCTGTATACCATAGATCACAAAAAATTGTTTAAAATCCTTTATAAAAGGTATATAAAAAAAAATTTTTTATATACCTTTTATAAAGGATTTTAAACATTTTTTTTTTTTCATTTACAATTAGTTTGTTATATGTGTTTGTATATATGTGTCCTCGTCTTAATGCGAGGAGGACGGACTGTGAGTCAGATAAAATGTGCTATTAATTATCCAATCCAACGCCTGTACAATGGCAATTCAGCTGTTAATATTAAGCAATCTGATTTTAATTTGTACTGAAAATAATCTTGAACATTGTCTATGTAAATGGCACATCCAACACTAGCAGGCGATTTTGAACCATCGGTATAAATTTTGCAGGAATGGTTAGTATTTCAGCTAGTACTACTAAATCTTCGTGAACAATTGAAATAGATGAAGGAATTACTACAGCAGGTTTATATTCATGTAGTAAGTCATAATTGGAGCCAAAGAATGGAATCCCTTCTCCATTGAATGAATATTGTGATACATTGGGAAAAGCAACAGCTAGAGTTGGAGAGTTTTTATTTGCCCACCATTTGTTTGTTAGATTTTCAACAGAGAGACAACATAGATATTTTTTGTAATAAGCTGTTTTGATTATTAAACTGGCATTTAAGAATAAATTTTTCAGCCAAAAATAGACGTCTTAAATGTAAAGGTGGCTCGTTACATTCTGCCAAAAGGGCTGCTGTGGGAGTAGATTTGAGAGCTCCTAGGACTAACCTTAAAGCTTTGTATTGTATTTGATCCAATTTAATCAAACGAGATTTTGCCGCTGATCCATAGAAAAACTTCCGTAGTCCAAAATTGATCTGGTATATGCTCTGTAAAATAATAATTTTATTACGCATTGTCAAGGAACTTACGAATTATTATGGCTATCTAATATTTGTTTTTCCTGCATACCAGCATATACCGTAATGAGTTTATTTATTTAAATTATTATAGAATATGATATGACATAGAATTGTATAGTATAATTTTATTTTATAATAACCGTTTTATAATTTGTGTTGATGGTCTACAGACTATCTCTTTCAAGTATCCCCCAAAAGTGCACAGTTGTTAGAGAAGTGCAGTTATAGCCCAATTTAGTTAGATTTTTACTCGACACAACTGTATAGACGGGTTTGATAGTCGAAATGTAGAGTATGAAATAGTACAGAAGGATTCTCATCTAGGGATTCACCATTTTTTTAGTAGAACCATTTTTTAATAAATAATCAGTTTGCTCCCATACAGTCTTCGTCGACACACCGTCTCAGGACTACCTAATCCAACGGTAACTTTAACATCTTAAATCATTATAAGAAATTTTGTAAACTAAATGTAATTAATTATTTGTTAACGGGTTTTTACCCGTATATTTAGTGGCTACATTCATGTACTCCTAGACACTGATGATGGAATATGGATTCCGAAAACGTTTTGTCCGTTTAACTTAGCCCGTTTGGGTTCTTAATATACCTTTTACAAAGGATTTTTAATAATTTTTTTAAATGATCAAAATGTCAGACTCATTATTAATCACACAATAACTCCGTATAATTTAGTTCAAATTAAATAAAACTTCACAACTTTTAGAAAAAAAAGAGGTCCTACTACCTTTAGGAGCCGAGATGGCCCTTTTTTTTTAATTACTGTAAAGCCTTGTACACACACGCCAGTAAGTTGGGAAAGTAGCTGGCATGCCAATTGCTGGCATAGGCCAGTAACTGGCAAGCACAAAACACATTTGCTAGTATTTGGCATGCCAGTAGCTCGCTTGCCTATACCAACAAGGCGAAAAAGCAGGGAGATTTTTACACATGCCGGTGCTAGTAAACAATCGAATGATTATTATCCTGAAACTTAGTACTTGTGTTGTAATTAGAAGTTTTTGAGTTTCCAACAAAAAAAGGGGATCCAGGTATTCGGAATGAATTCAACAAGCAAATATTGCTGATGACTACAGATATTGTTAGAAATTTAATATTGAATCCGAAGCAGAACTGAAAAAAGAAAAAAATTTGGGTAAAAAATTGGATTGCTAGGCAAGAAAATTTTGGAGCAATTTTTTATTTTGGCATTTATAGTAATACCCAGTTCCTACTAAATTATTATGCCAACATTATCACGGGCTATTTTATTTTTATATAGAGATGATTTAGAATTCAAAAGACACTCCAATTCTCTATATATAGCAATATATTTTATGGATCATCACCCAAACGAAACATTTTTTTAAATGAAAAAGTTTAAAAATACAACGAATAATTTTTATCACCAACCCAACAAATCTGACAATTTTCTGCTAGCTACTGGCATGCCCGTAGCGGTACCGCGCGTTCACACATGCTACTGACACTTCCCACGTATGCGCCATGTATCTCACAGCATGCTACTAGTAAGAAAATCAAATTCATTGCGATTAGCTAGCATTCCAGGAACTAGCATGCCAGTTAACGTACACACTTGCCAGTTTGTGGACAGTAGCTGGTGCTTACTAGGTATTGGTATGCCATTGTGCTATAGAGCGTTCCACGTTAAGAAAATAACATTGCGGAGATATAGCCATGTATTTCTTACGGACGATAAACCACGACGATGCCATATCAAACACCAGCACGATTCAGGGTTGTATAATTTGTATTTTCGTTTCCACAGACATGAATTAAATTAATGTTTTTTAATGTAGTTGACCAAAAGTGCCCATTCGAAACAACAGATGAAAAGTAAAGAAAATGATTTTAATTAAATAAATAGTATTTACAAAAGATAGTTTTATTTTATCTTAGTAATAATTAGTTTTATCTTAGTTTTAATTATAGTAACGAAAGTTTATTTGTTTTTCGGTAAGAGTACCATATACCATGAATCATAGAAATCAGTAGAAAATATTGCTTATTAGTTAAATCGTGCATTTTGTCGGCTATTAAAGATTTAAAAGCAAATAAACAGACCTCTTGGAATGCATGTATCAAATTACTAATTGCAACTTAAAATAATACGGTGTGCGTATGTCAGCGATTTTATATAGTTCTCTGAGACTACATAATGATAATAAGGCTTTGTGGTTCTTTAGTTGTTATACTGACTTTACAGTTAAATGTTAATTGAAAACGGAAATTTAAAAAATAAGCCAAGGGAATATCTTGGACATCCGTGCAAAACAAATTATTTTAAATGTATTTAATTATCATCTAAACTTAAGAAGTGGTGAAAGTGTTAGAAGTTTAACCGATAAAATAAGTGCTATGACAGGAGTAAGTTTTAGTACTATTTTTAAAATACGCAAAGAAGCTGCGGAAGGAGGACTAATGCCCATAAAAAAAAACAAGAAAACCTACCAAAAGTAGAGTGAACAACAGAAAGTTCACTTACGATGCAGTGACTTCCAGGGATGCGTTTGTTACGGAGTTGTCAACAGGCCTGAAACAGGACACACATGGAGGCTCCCGATTTGTTATAGTGCATGCAGGTAGCGAATTTGACTTTGTAGAAGATGCTGATTTTTGGTTTTTAGCTAAAAAAAACTCTCATGATGAGACGGATGGTCATATATTTGAACAATGGTTTAAGGAAAAGCTGCTTCCTAATCTTCCGGAAAAAACTTTTGTGGTGATGAACAACGCTTCGTACCATTCGTGAAGAGAAGAAGTGATTCCGACACAAGCCTTCAATAAAGATCAAATTAGGACGTAATTTCTAGAGAAAGATACCTTTTTTAAAGAAGATTATTTGAAATCAGAGCTCATGGAAGTTGTAAACAGTACAAAGAAAAATACATAAAATATAAAATCGACGAAATGTGCAAAGAGAAAAATGTTGCCATTCTGAGACTACCTCCATACCATTGTGAGTTAAATCCAAATAAAATGGTATGGAGTCAAGTCAAAAGACATATTGCCTCACACAACACAGAGTTTAAGGCCGCCGCTATGCAACAATTAATAAGAAATGCATTTGGTTTGTAATAACAGTGGAAAACTGGAAAAACTATTGTAAACTTGCTATTAAGGAAGAGCAAAAATTTTGGGTTATTGATGGGTTGATGGACGATATTGATCCTGTGGTAATAAATGTGACGGTTGACAGTGACAGTAATGGAAGTGATATATATATATATATATATATATATATATATATATATATATATATAGTAAAGTGACTAGTGATAAGTGTAGTAGTGTCTGGGGACTCGGGAGACTGAAACCTCGGAAGCCCTGAAGAAGACATCAGAGAGAATGTCGAAAGCTTAGCCCAATGGATGTCGACGCGGTTCAACCCGGTAGACTGGTGAGTTTAATATTAATTTTTATAACAGTATTAATCTTAGTTCTAGATTTAATATATATATATATATATATATATATATATATATATATATATATATATATATATATATATATATAGAGTGTCACCACTAACGGGACGGAAGATTACAGCGAAACAGTAAACGATTTTGAAAAAAATTTTATGTTTTGTTATAGTTTGAAGATTGATAAGGGCTAAATTTAATTATTTTGAAATATACAGGGCGTCCCAATAAAGTGCGGCGTATCAAAGTTATATTTTTTCTTACCCTATATTTTATTACATTTTCTAATTGTTAGCAAAAAATTAGGTATAGTTTCATAAGACTTCCCTATACCTATGTACAGAGTGTTCTGAGTTATGTGGAATATTCTTAAAATGTAAAGCTTTAAACGAAGACTCATTCCTAACTTTAAGATTCCTTAATTTAAGAAATTCTAATAAAATTGGTTATACCTCTAAATAGTTGGATATTGGTTAAATGTATTTTATGATTAATTATTAAACATTTATTTACAGGGTGCTCAAAATTTGTAGTTTTATTATTGGATTATTCAATGTGTAATATAGGGCTTATTTTAACAGAACACCCTATATATTAATGAATTATTATTTAAAAAAAAAATCCACTTTCGAATGATATCTGGATGTCCTATAACTAGGAGTGATAGATTTTGCCTAATTTAAAATTTTCTTTTCGATTTCAAAATATTTATAGTTGTTACTCTCGATTTTTAAACCCAGCATTTTGACATATTTGTTATAAATGAAACCAATGTAGTTGTAAACAAATGTGTATAGTTTATACTTTTACTTACTAATGCACAACGAATCAGAAAGAATTTTAATAAAACAAATAATACAAAATAAACCACAACTTACTACATTATACCTAAGCATTAAGTAATTATAACAAATTTTCTCTTACAGCGAAATAGTTGGGTAACGGTTAAATTTATTCCATTATTGATTATTAAACGTTTATTTACAAAGTGTTAAAAACTTAGTTTCAATTTTGGATTATTCAATATCTAATATGAGGCTTATTATAAATGGAACACCATGGATATTAATTAATCGTAATGATTGCGCTAAGAACTTTAACTTTTCTTAACGTAGGTTTTCTTTGCCACAATTAATATCCCAACAGATATTTTCAACTTTTTATTTAACCAAACAATTTTACAATGCTATGTTATTTCCACCATTATAACAACTTCTCTCTACAGGCTTACTCCCTTTGTACATTGCCACTCGGGCGAGTCCATTAGTCTTACAGGTTGCAACTACACACTGTTGCAAGACTGACCTAAAAATCCTATATTATACAAAATGAAAAGTTCCAAACACGTAATACTAAAAAAAGTTTCCTCTTGTGAACGGTATAAAGATGTCCTATACAGATTATTTTCATAAATACTCTTCTGCTGACTGGAATTTGACTGTCATTATGATGTCTTCATTCTCGATTAGATCGTTGTTGATATTTTTAA
This sequence comes from Diabrotica balteata, assembly GCA_918026665.1. Taxonomy (NCBI): domain Eukaryota; kingdom Metazoa; phylum Arthropoda; class Insecta; order Coleoptera; family Chrysomelidae; genus Diabrotica; species Diabrotica balteata. Next base: position 54,977,151 of record OU898278.1, on the reverse strand, counting down.
AATCACTAGAACCTTCCGCTGGTCAAGCAACTTCTTCACTATAAAATGTGTTAGCAACATCGTTGATCTAAGAGTCGCATATTTTTAAAATAAGTCATTAATAGCCTGTATCGAAAAAGACAAGGTTTTTTTAACTTGGCTAAAGTGCTAATCTGACCCAAGAACCTTCTTCCTTTTTCCGGGCTTACGACCGGCAACAAGATCATTGAGGTAGTATTTCAATGATCCTGAGTTAAGCGGAGTTAAAAAACCTGGACTTATCGAGATACAAAACTACTTCGCTAAAATTAAAATTTTCAACAAAAAATGAAATAATGCCTTTAAAAAATTAACTGAAAAATTAAGAGAATTTTATAAACCTGTCTATATGTTTAATTTATTCAATAGAACTATTTAATTGATATCACTTGAAATATATCATTCGTAAACAGATAAATTCCGCAGTACTTTCTTAACACGCCAACGTATTAACATTATAAATACTTATACGATATAAAAGATCTAAGTGAAATTAAACGCCTCTTTAAAAAACCGAAGAAAAAAAGTGTTGAAATTGCTAACTTGCTGCTCAATTAACTTCCAATATATTATATTACACTAACAACGTGACTAAAACATAACGAATGACAGCACAATAGACATATCATAGATATAAGCTAAAAGTAAAACTGACAATTAACAAACAAGAAAAGAAATTCACATATTTAGAAGACTTAGAATGAATCAATTGGTAAACATTGTAGAAAACTTTATTATTTTCGGAAATGAAATACACTACACAAAGAGCCGAGATAACTGATATTCCTCAAGAATTTCCATCTATCATTTTCAACTTTATCTTGAGATAGAAGATTTTATTTTTCTCGAAAATGGAAAAGACACTACACAAAGAGCCGAGATAACTGATATTCCAAAAGAAAGATTCAGTGTTTACCAGTCTTAGGTTTCTAGTGGAACATTTAGGCGTCGAATGTCGCTGTGGACCGAGCGCCGGCGACTGGTTCACTATTGAAGGTTTTTTCTAGAATACCATTTACCAGCTGTTTGTGAGCATCTATAGGGTCAGATTTTTAATCTATAAAGAAGGACAAATCGAAATTTGTTTTATTTAATATTATTAATGACGAGATAATAAGAAAATGCCTAAAATAAGGTTCTACAAAATCAGAGAAGTATGATTTAGAAACAAGCAACAATACTGTTATTCACTAGTTCTAACTCCACTCCAATTAAACCACCAAATATTTCATCATAATAATTTCTAATATTTAAACATTACAAAACACAAAAATAGAAAATCACCAGGAGAGTACAGAATACCGAACGAACACCTAAAGTACGGAGGACAAGATCTGACCAAACATCTATTAAAAATAATCCAAAAAATAATAGAACAAAACGAATTCCTCAAGAATTTCCATGTATTATTTTCAACTTTATCTTGAGATAGAAGATTTTATTTTTCTTGAAAATGAAAAAGACACTATACAAAGAGCCGAGATAACTGATATTCCAAAAGAAAGATTTAGTGTTTACCAGTCTTAGGTGTCTAGTGAAACATTTAGGCGTCGAATGTCGCTGTGGACCGAACGCCGGCGACTGGCTCACTACTGAAGGTTTTTTCTAGAATACCATTTACCAGCTCTTTGTGGGCATCTATAGGGACAGATTTTTAATCTAGGAAGAAGGATAAATTGAAACTTAAAAATCCACTAGGAAAATAAGTTCCTGTAGCTGGCTGTATACCATATATCACAAAAAATTTATTTCAAATCCTTTATAAAAGGTATATAATAAAATTCCCAAACGGGCTATCACAAATATATTACAAAACGTTTTCGGATTGTTAAATCCATCATCAGTATAAACCTGAAAGTAAATAACCACTTTAATTAAAACGAACGTTGAATTTAAAATGTTGACTAAGGTTAAAGAAAATTGTGGTTAATACTTACGAGGTTTACATGCTATGAGCCACCAAAATATATGGGTCAAAACCCTTTCAATGATATAAATTTATAGTTGTTTTACATTATATATGGTTACAAATTATGATGTTTAAGTTACCGTTGGAATTGGTAACATGGCGACGTATGACCCTACATAGGTAAAATGGTCCTGAGACGAATAGTGTTCGAGGACCTGTTGATAACAACTGATCAAAATGACATTGTTGACATGTTAGAACGGATGTTGTGTCAGAGTAGTCAGTGTAACTTACGGTAGTTGTCTAAAAATGACAGATGTCAGCATTATTTAAAATTGAAAAAATTAAAATTATAATAATGTAACAGTATCAACCATCAATGTTGTAGTCTGTAATGTGAATTAATCATATAGCTATATTGGAAACATTGAAAAAATTGGTTTTTTAAAAATTAATGTGGGTATTTATTTATTATTTAGCGTATGGATAATTACAATACGATAAAAGTAGTATTTAGATAATAATTATGTTCAAATTGGAATTGTAACCTAAGTTAAATATTAAATATTAATGTCCAAATTGCACAACCATTCAATTGCACCAGGAGAACACTCTCCAAAATCTTGAAGGTCTCCGCTGTATCTGCGGATTGGGCAATCCGCCATGATGTGTTGGATGGTCTGTCTCGGGGATCCACAATCACACTGTGGGCTTTCTGCATGACCCCATCGGTATAGAAAATCGGCACATTTGCCATGACCCGTGCGTATGCGATTTAATTTTGTCCATATAGGGCGTGGCAGGTTTGATCCAGTGAAGTCGATCGACGTACTTGTTATTTTGATGACGTCTGGCTCTGTTGTTGGCATCCATCTTTTCGTCCACTGCTCTTGTTTATTGTAGCTATCACCCATTCCCTGAACGGATTGGACAGGGGGTCGTCTGGACTTCAGTTTTTGTTGGTCTCGTGCGGCGTGCGGAATATACTGGTGAATTGGCAGACGATTATTTGCCATGATTTTCTGATATTCTTTGACAAGTGCTGCCGTTCGTAGAATATCTGGAAGTGCTATATTGCTCAGAATTGGAAGCCATCTTAGTGGAGTTGATTTAATAGTACCAGATATTACTCTCATAGTGTAATTTAGTTAAACATCAATCTTGTTGACATGAGCGCTATTTAGCCATACCGGTGCGCAGTATTCAGCGACAGAATACACCAGGGCCAGTGAGGAGGTTCGAAGTGTATCCGCAGTGGCACCCCATCTCGTTCCAGCAAGCTTTGTTATTATGTTGTTACGGGTTCTCACTTTGGCAGCTACATTCGTAAGATGGGTTTTGAACGTCAGTGATCTGTCGAGCGTTACACCCAGGTATTTAGAGTTGTTATTATGTTTCAAAGTCTCGCCATTGAAGGTGATGCTAAGGGTGTCATTCGAAAGCTGATTTGTGAGATGGAAGAGGCTTGTCTCAGTTTTGTTTGTATTAGGGCGAAGTCGCCATTGTTTAAAGTAGTCGCAGAGAACCCTTAAGTCTTCGGTAAGCGCCCTTTCTCCAACATCTTTGGCTTGGTTTTGAAATGCGATAGCCAGGTCATCTGCGTAAGCAAATTTTTTTTATTTTGTCTCTGGAAGATCGGCTGTGTAAATGTTAAATAATAGTGGAGCAAGCACTGAACCCTGTGGGAAGCCATTATTTAGCTTTTTGACATTGCTCTTTGTATCGTTTATATATACTTGAAACAGTCTGTTGGTTAGGAGGTTATTGATTAGTTGGCAGGTTTTCAGGCATGGTATGACCTTCATTAGCTTGTAGATCAGGCCTTCTCTCCACACAGTGTCATATGCAGCCGTCAGATCTATAAACGTTACGGCTGTTTTTCCCGTTTTTCGAAACCGGCTTCAATAAATGTCGTTAAGGACAGTACTTGATCACTACAGCTACGCCCGCTTCTAAATCCGGCCTGTTCGACTGGTATCACAGTGTCGGTGATGGAGTATATCCTGTTATATATAAGTCGCTCTAGTAGTTTGTAGCAGCAACTGAGGAGGGCAATGGGTCGAACGTTTTCGGGTAGTTCACCGTCCTTTCCAGGTTTCAAAATTGCAATAACTTTGGTTCTTTTGAACTCTGGAGGTAGTACAGATGTCTTCATTATGTCACTAAAAAAGTCTTTGAGCCAGTGTCGCGTTTTTGGACCACAGTGAATTAGGAACTCAGGATACATTCCATCGAAACCTGCCGCTTTGCCTTTTTTAATTTGACTGAGGCCATCGTTTATTTCGTTCAGAGAGAAGCATCTTGAAAACTCTGAAGTAGGAGGAGTGTTTGTCTTAAGTTCTTTTAGAGCTTTCTTTGTAGACGTCGTATGGATTTTGTCAGAGGGGGCACGCGATACTTCAACTATTCTGTTAGCTATCCTTTTCGGATCGATACTGTTCTTGTTCAAGCGTTTCTCTCTAACGGCTCCACCTAGTCTACGTAGCAATCCCCATGCCTTCCTTCAATGTGGGTAAACTGGAGTTTATGAAATTTTGTAGGATCAATAGGCAACAACTATACATGTGTATGGATTTATTTGTTCTAAGCTAAAAAATTTATCAAAAGGCCCTGTATGTTGTGTAAAATTTGGTACCTAGAAAATGGTAAAAAAAGCACATGTAGGAAGATGGGTTCTATAAGATTTATTAATGAGGAATGTTGTAGTAAAAAGTGTGTTTAGATCTGTTGTTGAGCTGAAATTTAAATATGACAAGAATATGATTGTGGTGTGAGGTTCATGTAGTACTTAACTTAAGCAAGGAGGGCCCTCTATGTCAAAAAAACAACATTTGGCACCTGGTAAAAATAAAAGATTTTTCAAGTTATAAGTACATGAACATGAATTACTGGTTATGTGTGAAAATTAAAGATGGTAGATTGTTTTTGTGTGTGGACCCGTATGCCAGAACCACAGAAAACTGATGGCTGAAAGGTGGTTTGGTATGGTATTGTTCATACATTGCTCAAATTAAAACTCAAGAAAAACAAAAAGGCCCTATATGTTAAAAGGAACATTTGGTCCCTGAGAAATATAAAAATAAAAAAGGATGAGTTATAAATTTGAGTTTAGGTAGGTATGTGAGTTTAATAGGCTTTTGGGGTGTATTGTGAGAATATGTGAAACTGTAAGAGTAGTTATGTTTAAGTTGGATCTGTCAGATTTACTAAAGATGTTGATGTTTAATTATTATTGTGAAGAGAAAGGTGGAAAAACTACAAGAGGCTGAAGACCCCAGAGACCCGAAAACCAAACCCTGAGGGAGAATGGATGGGTAAAAGGAGTTATAATAGAAAAAAAAATGCAGTAAGAAAAGGTGAAGATATGTGGTTGAGTAAGTGAAGGTGTATGTTAATGAAAAATTGTTTTTGGAGAGGGAGTGGAATAATCTGGACTGAGGCCTACGCGATACCAAATCAAGAATCTGCTACCATTGCAGAGGTACTTGTTAAAAAATTCTTTAAAAAAGCCGATTTGGTGTTCCTTTAGAGATCCACTCCGACCAAGGGCGAAACTTCGAGTCAACCCTTTTCCAAAACGTTTGTAAATTGATTGGTGTCAATAAAACCAGAACGACACCCCTGCATCCTCAATCAGATGGAATGGTCGAGAGAATGAACCGAACGACGGGTAAACACCTGTCCAAAGTTGTATCAGAACATCAAAGAGATTGGGACCAGCACATTCATTTATTCCTAATGGCCTACCGCTTGGCCGTGAATAAAACTACAGGCCAGACTCCAACCTGCCTGATGTTAGGTCGTGAAGTTCGTTTGCCCTGCGACCTAGAGTTTGGCTGCAGACCTTCTGAAGAACATGTTGCAAGCGAAGATTATATCGACCGCCTAAAGTTAAGAATGAACAACATTCATGAACTTGTCCGACAACACATCCAGTTAGCCAGTGACAGAATGAAAAAATCAATACAAGAATTAAAGCTATGAAGTAGGTGATCTTGTTTGGCTTTATTATCCACAACGTCGTCGTGGCCTGTCTCCTAAACTGCAAAGACAATGGGAGGGTCCGTATGAAATTAAAAAGAGAATAAATAATGTAATATACCGAATTAAGTTGCCGAAAGGTAAACCTAAAGTAGTTCACATAAATCGTCTTGCACCTTATGCTTACTCAAATGAAATAGAAGAAGCACGAATCCTTCAACATGAGATCAAAGATGACCGGCGACTAAGCTTTAATGAATTTATGTCAAATTACTCAGAGAGAAAGGGTGCTAGATTCGGAGTGACGACAGAAGTACAGCAGGACCTTTTTAGTGTTCCGCATAACGTCTCTCGTGGCCGGTCTAGCTTTCGTGGAGGAGGAGCTCTGAACTGAGTAGGGGCTCTTCTGTACTTCACGGAAGACAGACTGGGCGGGGGATGTACTCAACCTCGACACGGCACGTCCCATATGGCTGATAGGGAAAGTTCCTGCAGATATGCAGGACAGGTACGAATAAGGCATTGCCAAATAAGTACCCGCGGATCAACTGAGGATATGACATTAGGCAGCAGTAATGTCATTACTGGATTAAGGCTGTGGGAAGTAAAAATTCTGTAGGTTTATTCCAGATACTCACAGGCGTCACTCACATTATGAGTTAAGCGGCTGTGATACTGCGATGGGGAAGGCAACGGGAAACCACCCCATTATGATCCCTAGTAAAGTTATCATGGAATCAATGAGTGTAACGAATACTACTGATCATGGGCTGCGGAACTCAAGATCCGGCAGGGAAAGGAATACACAATCAAACCACAGGGCTTCCCAGGTCGCTAGCCAGCGAAATCCCTGTGAGGAAAACATCACTAGACATACGATGAAAATGAAGAATCCATACAAAGTGGCTACATGGAATGTAACAACCTTATATGAAGCCGGTAAGTTGAGAAATCTACTCTCTGAAATGGACAGATTAAACATTACTATCATGGGGGCGAGTGAAACAAGATGGCCAAACAAAGGGAATTTCAGTGCAAATGGTTACGCCGTTTATTTTTCTGGAAATCAAGACCATATGCATCGAAATGGAGTAGCAATAATTATCAAACAGCATATTAATAAGTATGTCACTAACTTTATCCCAATATCAGACAGAGTAATTTTAATACAGCTGAATGCTAAACCTGTAAATATAAATATCATCCAAGTTTATGCTCCCACTGCTGACGCAGATGAGCAGAATATTGAAGAATTCTACCATCAAATAGAAGAAGTGCTAAAAATAACAAAGAAACACGAAGCAATAATAATTATGGGTGACTTTAACGCTAAAGTTGGACAGAAGATGACGCAGGGCATCACCGGAAAGTTTGGCTTGGGAGACAGAAATCAAAGAGGTGAACGGCTAATAGAATTCTGCCAAGAAAATGACTTCGCCATTACAAATACCTGGTTTCAACTTCCAGAAAGGCGTCTTTACACGTGGAAATCCCCTCAAGATGGACATCAAGGCAGAATAGTACGGAATCAAATAGACTACATCCTAATAAACCACCGATTTCGAAACAATATTAAAGATGTAAAAACTTACCCCGGCGCTGACATAAACTCAAATCACAATTTACTCTGCTCCAAAATACAAATTAAATTGAAGAAATTAACAAAGCCAACTAAGCCTTGTAAGATATATCTCGACCCCCTGAAAAACCCTCAAACGCGCGAACACATAACACAGCAAATAAATAGTAAAATACACAGAATATCAAATATACCAAACGAAAACAGAACCATTAACGAATGCTGGTATGAAATTCAAAACTCGATTTTAGAGAACGTACAAGAGTCTTTGAAAACACCTACCATGTTGGCAAAAAATGAGTGGATGACACAAGAAATTCTAGATCTGATGGAAGTTCGACGGCAACACAAAAATAGAAATATTATCGAATATCGTGAAATTAATAAACGCATAAAAAGAAAAATTAAGCAAGCCAAAGAATCCTGGCTTGAGAATTTATGTAAAGAAATAGAAGACCTCCAAAAAAAGCATGACAGCTTCAACCTGCATAAGAAACTTAAATATACTGCCGGAATTAGAAAACAGAAAAATGCTCACATACTTAAAAGCGCGGACGGAAAAATTTGTGATCACGAACAACAGTGCAAAGAATGGGAGAGATACATCACTGACCTTTTTGACGATGCTTCTAGGGAAAATGCTCCAAATACTGCCTATGACAACCAGTTGGACAGAGGTCCCAATATACTGAATTCGGAAGTCGAAAAGGCAATACAGCAAGCCAAAAACAATAAAGCACCTGGACCAGATCAAATCCCTGCCGAACTACTTAAACTTTTGGATGAGGAAAGCATTGCCTGCTTAACCACTTTCTTCAACAAAATTTACAACGAAGGAAAAATACCAGATGATTGGTTAGAGTCACTGTTTATAACATTACCAAAGAAAAGCAGGCCCACCAAATGCAGCGATTTTAGACTAATCAGTTTGATGAGTCACACACTGAAGATACTCTTACGAATTATACAAAACCGAGTATTCCTTCTATGCGAAAGTAAGATGGGTGATAAGCAATTTGGATTTAGAAACGGTCTAGGAACTAGAGAGGCACTATTCTGTATGCGCGTTCTATTACAAAAAAGTTGTGAATTCCGAAAGAATGTTTATGTTTGTTTCATTGACTTCGAGAAGGCGTTCGACAGAGTCCAACACAATACACTTTTCGACTGCCTACGGGCAGCAGGACTTGACCACTATGATATAAGACTGCTGAAATACTTATATTACAATCAAGTAGCCTCTATCCAAATTGGAGACAGTCCCACTGAAAAAATACCCATCAAACGTGGAGTACGGCAGGGTTGTGTTTTGTCACCCACTCTTTTTAATCTGTACTCTGAAGAAATCTTTAGGGAGGCTTTGGATGACAGACAAGAGGGAGTAAGACTAGGTGGAGAAGTAATCAACAATATTAGATACGCTGACGATACAGCCATTCTTGCAGAAAGTTTACAAGATCTCCAAACATTACTAAATCTAGTCAGTGAAGCAAGTTATCGGAGAGGCCTAAAAATCAACATTTCAAAGACAAAGTGGATGGCAGTTGGAAAGATCCATATAGATCAAGGTCTGCTTTCTCTTAATGGAGAAGAGATAGAAAGGGTAAATCATTTCAAATACCTTGGCAGCTGGTTAAATGTAAATTGTGACTCTGATGAAGAGATAATATCCAGGATCGAAATATCACGTAAGGCTTTTATGACCTGGAAACCAGTTTTATGCAACAGAAACCTGTCAATGAACATTCGTAAGAAGGTCCTGAAATGTTATGTGTGGTCGATCCTATTGTATGGTTGTGAGACATGGACGTTAAAAACCACAATGCTAAACAAGTTAGAAGCATTCGAAATGTGGTGCTATAGACGAATCCTAAAGATATCGTGGGTTTCGCACACTTCCAATGAAGATGTTCTTCAAATGATCAACTCAGAACGTCTGCTCATAAACATCATAAAGAGGAGAAA
>OU898278.1:54680199-54965199 GCA_918026665.1 Diabrotica balteata | reverse complement strand
TGGAACTTGTAAGTCAAGTTTAAAAAGTCAAAAACATTTAAAGGATTAACTTCATTTTTTTGTACTTTTTTTCCAATTATTGCTATTTTTTCAACAATAAACATTAAATTTTCAATTTCTAGCTAACGACATATTGTGTAAAATTGAATAACGAAACTTTTAACTTTGTATAGTTTTTTCTCTATGATCAATATTTCCCGAATTATAAACGAAAATATGAGCAAAAAATGAGAAATTTTCAATTGTTTTCAGATTTTGTTAAATAAAAAATTTAGCACAGGGTTTGCGACTGGCGCATATCGTGATTATCGATATTGGACTTATCCTGAAGAGATTCAAGCAAAAAAATAGCTTCCTATGGAAAATGTCCATTATGGTCTGAATTTTTACAGATCTCGCCTAGTCTAGTACCCTCAATTACAAATCGCAATGCCGAGGTCGAGTTTATGCTGATTGAGCCCTCTTTCCACGTGCTAAAAATCCGGTCATGCGTTGGTGTTGTTTTCCAACGAAGGTCTATCTTTTATACGTAATTTTTAAACATCCGTAGCGACCTGATATTGAGACTCATGTAATACACTTAAACTAGGTCGAATTTTCATTCTTTGTTTAATTTGAAATGTATACGTTAACTATGTCGAACTCTTTGTTCTTTATTCAATTTGGAATATATAATAATTATTTAAATAATTATTACTCTTTTCTAGGCTAAACTACCCCTTATTTTTTTTTATTTCTTCTTTATTTCCTTGCTATGTTTACATTACAACACTAAATAGAAAAAAGAGTGGAATAACTACATAAGCAAAGGTGTGGTCAAAATAGCACGAGATAAATCATTAATCGGTAGAAAAAGTATCGGCCGACCGAGCAAAAGATGGAGTAACAACCCTGTAATTGGGATACCCTGTATATTTCAAAATATTTTGAAATGTAGCTTTTATCAACTTACAAACTAACAATTTAATTTTTTTTAATTTTTTTACTCTTTCGCTGTAATCTTTCGTTCCGTTAGGGGTGATTCACCCTGTATACAAGGAAAAAAATTTATGTATGTAATTGTTATTACTTACATGAAAATAAAATTAAAGCTGCACTTGTTTTTTGTTAGTTATATCTTATTTAAAGCGTTAATCAATATGTAATGTTAAACAATAGTGAAATTTAACTGTTTTTATTAGACCTATAATAAACGCATATACTTCATTCGCTTAGCTCGGGCATATTTTGACAGATTCATTGTCGGAAACCTACAACACAACAATTCCTACTTCTCATTATTAATTGCTCAAGTATACTACTATTGCAGACTTCTTTCTTTAAAAAAAGAAGAATCATTCTAAATAGTGGAAGTGTATACTAAACCCATCAAATTTTGGGTAGTATATATTTAAAAAATATATTTTAGTTGTTATAATTTAACATAACTATTTATTATATGGTGCAGATAAATAAATAATATACTCATGCAATGTGTATGAGGCAATGCTAAATGAGGCCAATTGTGTCGCAAATTCCTCGGCAGAATGTAGTAGGATCTGGTTACCAATATTGAAAGAGGAAGTTATTAATAAGAAAATACCAGTATTAGTAAGTCAGTAAAATATAGAGGATACATCATTTATGCTTTTTAAATAACGTAACATATAAAATCAGAATTTTTATGTTTGTTGAAGGTAAACTAAATTCACGAACAAATACTTACAATGTAGGGATAGTATTATGAGGTTTTTTCCTGGTTTTCCCTCATAATTTACTATGGAATCACTAACAGGAGAATTTTACTGTCATCATGTCATGTGTTTGTTTTTTTAAAGACGAATTACATGCTATGATTTTTTTCTGACGGATATTCTCAAGTTAAAGTTGATTTCATGTAATCGAATGAACTATCTTATAAGTAAAGTCGTCCCAGGAGCGCAACTTAACAATATTGGCAATATCATTTTAAAGTCGTCTACTTTAAAATGCATAATGTATGTTTGAATTGTCAATATAAATGAGTCAGATAAAATTAAATTATTAGAAGAATTTTTCACTATGTAACAAAAAACAAAATTTGTTTAATTTACTGTTTGTATTTTGAGAACGATTTCCGAAGTGGAAATTGAAACGTCAATAAACGTATTTTTATCTTTAATTGTGGCTTATTCCCAGTTTAATAGTAATTAATTTACAATGCCACAAGAAAATAGCTTCAGAACAATATTAAATTTTTTGACCGTAACAAGATTTTTAGCTTTAATTTGCTCATTCTGAAGAATGAGCTAATGCGTGTGTATGATTAGCTTTTCTCTTCAATGCAGCGTTTTCGAGTTAATACACAATTCAAGGTCTTAAAAAACTCGAAATAGCCTTTTCATGGCTCGATAAAAGTTTTTCAATCATCAAATTAAAACTAAGACCCCATTTTACAAGTTCCTGAAGAGTTTTTATTAATAACTTTATAGCAACCCATTGTTTTTTAATTGTTATTAGTTATTGTCTATTAGTTAACCTATTTCCCGAAGAAGTATCTGAGAAGACAAGCGTATCCCGAATATCGCCAAGGGCGGGGGGGGGGGCAAAAGTATACTAGCTATAATCCAAAGAAGTTTGCAATCAATGAAATAGGGTCTAGGTGAAAGTTCGGATAAAATTATGACCAAAAACATCACTAAAAATTGTATGCTATAATACATACAAGAGTCCTCTTATAACAAAAGTGAATCTTGTCAAAAGAACATGATGGTCAAAAATGGGTTAAGCAATTTTTTAAACTTAAAGATTTTTAGGTTAATTAGCTCATTCTGTTTTGTCGCCACTTTTGTTTAACTTTTATTCTGAAGAAATTTTCCAGAACGCGCTCAATAATATCGAAGCGGGAATCACCGTTAACGGAAAATTAATTAACAACTTACGAAATGCAGACGACACTGTGATCATAGCAACGAGTATAGAGGATCTACAACATTTTATCGAAAGCTTGAGTATGACTAGTGATGAGATCAGAATTACTATAAACACTAAATAACGAAGTACATACTAATTACAAAAAGATCACAAAATATACATCACCTATTGACAATCAATGGTAACGTGATAGAACAAGTAGAAAAATATCAGTATTTGGGAACTTTGATCAATGAAACCAATGATCATACTGTAAAAATAAACAGGCGAATAAAGATTGCCAGATCAGCATTTATTCGAATGAAGCCACTCCTAACGAGCAAAAATCTAAATTTGGAGATCAGACTACGTACCATTCAGTGTTATGTATTTTCAATATTATTATAATATGGAGCTGAGACTTGGACATTAAAAAAATGTAATTTAAAAAGAATCGAGGCTTTCGAACTCTGGTTATACCGCAGAGTATTAAAAATATCATGGACTGATAGAATTACAAATAAAGAAGTACTGGAGAGAGTTGGTAAAGAAACAGAACTAATCACCACTATACAAACCAGAAAACGGGAATACCTAGGGCACATGATGAGGAGTCCAAAATATAAAATTTTGAGACTCATACTACAAGGAAAGATTCAAGAAAAAAGATCTGTTGGCCGAAGGCAGAACTCATGGTTAAGGAATCTACGTGATTGGTATCAATGCAGATCGATTGATTTGTTTACAGCAGCAAGTTCTAAAATAAAAATAGCCAATATGATTAAAAACCTCCGTAGGGAGACGGCACTCGAAGAAGAAGAAGAAGAAAAGCAAAGAATAAGCTAATGCGTGTGTATGATTAGTTTTTCCCTTAAATGCATCGTTTTCGAGTTAATACACAATTCAAGGTTGAAAAGCGCGAAATAGCAATTTTCATGGCACGATAACTCAGTGAAAAAATAATATCTTAAGTTTTTCAATCATCAAATTAAATCTAAGACTCCATTTTACAAGATCCTGAAGAGTTTTTAATAATAAATTTATATCAACTCATTGTTTTTTAATTGTTAATTGGTTTATTAGTTAAACTGTTTCCCGAAGAGTAACTAAGAAGACAAGCGTATCCCGAATGTCGCGAAAAGGGGACGAAAGTATACTAGCTACAATCCAAAAGAGTTTGCAATTAATGAAATAGAGTCTAGGTGAAAGTTCGGATAAAATCATAACCAGAAATATCACTAAAAATTATATGCTATAATCCATAAAATTGCATAAGATAGAAGACCTAAAAGATGTTTTGATTGTAAGAGATGAACTTAAAAAATTACAATCTACACTCCTTGATACCACCAGAGTATGTATAAGAAAATGTAAAACGGTACTTACTTTAAAGTCAGAAATCACAGAATAAAAGTATCTTCAGTCATAATATGTCCTTTAGTCAATTAATACACTAGAACACATTTAAAAAATTTCTATCTACATAAAAAGCTATTATGACCGTCACACCGTTTGTCCAGTAAAATAACAACGCCGCCTAGTTAAGAAATCTAAACTACCAACATTTGACTTTTCAATCATATTATTTTATTCTTAAAACTATACGGTTGATTTGTTGTTAATTCATTCTACAAATTTATGATTCAAATATTATTAATAAGAAATTTTACTACTTCACAATAATGAATTTTTTTGCAAAATTTCTAACACTATAGGTTACTGTAATTGCAAGGTAAGATCAATGACGTATAATATATATTTAATATATGTCATTGGGTAATCATACGCTTACCAAAATAAAATAAAATTAAAACTATATAAGATTAAATAAAATTAAATAAAGGTAAATAGAATTAAATAAAATTAAATCAAGTTAAACAGAATGACGCAGAATTAAATAACAATTAAATAAAATTAAGTAAAAACTACAACTGTAAAAACGCTGCTATACCGTTTCTGAATGCAAGAATCCAAGAAAATGCTAGGGTTCATTTTGCTAATTTTTTGGGCGTTTTGTGGTAAAGGTAGAATAGTTCGTCGGATCGTAACGTATGATACATTATTATAAAGGAAGAAGGATAGCGAATATGTTGAGACAGAAAAAACAAAAACACACATTGCGCCATTGCTAAGAGAGCATTAGATCATATCTCCTTTATTATTGGTCCGATTGGAGCGTGTGATACGTTAAATGAAAGGAAAGGATATCATGAATATATATATATATATATATATATATATATATATATATACATATATATAAAAAAACAAATAGGGCGACGACCAAAAGCGCACTACACAGTGTCTTCATTATTTATGAACGTATAGTTACATACGAGATGTCATAGGACACTATGGATAAAAATAGTATAACTAAAAGACAAATTTTGATTTATTGACTTAAAGAAGGCCTCTGGCTGAGTACAAAATAAACAACCGAACGAATCCTAATATGTGACATAGCAATTGAAACGGGAGGAAATTACGAATATGTTAAGTAAGAAAAAAACACACAAAGCGACTACCAAAAGGGTTCAGAGTATCTTTATTAATAATGAACGTATAGCAACATACGAGATATCATGGGGTACTATGACAATAAATGGATTTACAATAAGACAAATTTTGATTTATTGACTTAAAGAAGGCCTTTGGCTGAATACAAAATAAACAACTGATCGAATCCCAACATTCGACATATCAAATTGAAGTGGCGAATATAACAAATATATTTCGATAGAAAAAACAAACAAGACGACTACTAAAACGGCACTATACAGTATCTTCATTATTAATGAACGTATAGCGACATACGGGATACAATAGGGCACTATGGATAAAAATAAAGTAACCATAAGACAAATTTTGATTTACTAACTTACAGAAGGCCTCAGGCCTTCAACAAAATAAACAACTCATCGAATCCTAACATGCAACATAGCAAATAAAAGGGAAGAAAATAATGAATATATTTAGAAAGACAAAACAAAGAGACTACCAAAAAAGTAATACACATCGTATTCGTTATTAATGAACGTATAGTGACAAACACAAGCATAAGGGAAATTTGCTTTATTGACCTGAAAAAGGCCTCTCACTGTTTAAAAAATAAAAAACTAGCCTAGTAATAACATGTGACATATCAAATCAAACGACGTGAGACGTATAGTGCACCATACGTCTAGAATATCCAGATGATACTTTTTATTTACTTGGATTACATGCAAAAAATTATCAATTGCATGCGACGGGCAAAGTTACTAGTTCTCTATAATATTCTAATTATTTAAATAATAGTAATACTATTTATCAGTAAATATATTATAAGTTAGAAAGTAGAACATTGAATGGAATTACGGTCACATTTTATGATAACAGTGTCGTTAACGCTAAAAGCATGTATTGTATAACACGTTGTTACGTTACTTGCTTACAAACGAAAGATAAACAAACATAAATGAAAAAAAAATCTCAAAATAGTTCAACAATCAGAGAAATACAAATAGTTCTCAATCAACCAGAACCGATTCAAAAAAATGTGTTGTGTATCTTTGTATCCTTCCCATCTCCTCTCCATTTGAACTATATTGATTAATATTGAGGGAATATCTAGAGATAAGTTAGTTTTATTATCTAACATTGATGCCAAACACAAATGTGACGTGCTTCTAGTTTAGATACAGAGGACCGACTTTCCACAAACTGGAGTTGATGATTGAAAGACCACATGAAAAATATGGAAGTAATATCTTTGCCTGGCCTATCCTTAACATATTATCATCTTTTCTCACTGAATTAAGCAATGCAGAACTTCTCACTTACTGTACATCGAATTTATCTCTGACCTCTGTATACAAGTCGCCTGGGGAAAATTTTAATTTTAAAATTACAACTGATACAGAGTGCCAAACTTTTCTCCTCTTTTAGCATCGATATCAAACAAAATATCTGCTCTATCTAAAAAGTATATTGGGGATGCAATTACTCGCACCCAATAAAAACCAATAATGTTCACTTTGATTGCTGGAATAAAACAACAAATAGTGTGGGTGGCGAAATTTAAAAAATCGTATATCGAATACTGTGAATCCTTAAGATTTCTACCAAACGTAATTTTGAAAAGAAAGGATAGAAGTTTCTTTTTGTAAAGCAATAGCTATACCCCATTGAAAACAAGTTATGGGACACAAAAAAAAATCGCGTTTTTTCTTGTTTTTATTTTGTTTCGTTTTTTGAATATTCGCGAGAAACCGCAAAGTGGGCGACGCCTTGTGGTAGATTTCAAAAGCATCCACTTCGGGAAAACCTTGAAATTGTCCTTATTTTGTATACATATTAGCGACCGGTTTATATTGTCATTAACAATGACTTCGACTTTAAAAAACTATTGCAGTGTCCCTCAATGTTCATCCTATTATAATTCACAAAAAAATTCCATACATAAGTTTCCGCTGGACGAGAATATGAGATTTGGAGTTTGGCAATGCATTTTGCGAATTGGCAAACTAATAAACAAGTACATGACTGAGTGCAGTTTACATTTTACTGAGAACGATTACTTTCCAAGTGTTGATTAAAATATTATTTATATTTTAATATATTTATACTTACTTTACTTTATAGTAAAACCTGAAATTAAATTGAGAAGAGTAAAGAAAAATGTCATTCCGTCAGCTAAATTGCCCTAACGGTCTCATGAAGTTATTAGTAGAAAACGTAAGGCGTAATTTCCAAAATATATCGTGGCCAGCTCCAAAAACTGCCTCACCCTCAACTAAAGATCTCTGCCGATCTTGCAACCATATAAATAATTAAGATTATGTAAATTTTACTTCCCGTGTTTCAGACATACTGTAGAAAAACAAACATTAAATTTTATTTTTATTCAGGTTTGGGAGTCAATAACCTTATGTATAAACTCGAATCACAAACAAATAAACTTTGAAGAACGTACTCCAACTTTTACTTTGGCAAAACACACGTGTAAATGTGTAAATATTAAACGTTTTATAGCTGAAGAGATCAAAAATGACAAAATGATTTGTTTTCCCGAAGTTATCGTCCATTTTTGAAATCTTCAGCGTCCCCTGTCGGAATTGGCTATCGCGAATATTTTTTAACAAAAAAAAATATAGTTTTAGCTTTAAAAGGTGAAATTTTGAAAGGAAATTGAATTTGGAGATGTATATAAAAAATGCATAGAATTAATGAATAGCCTAAATTTACAAATAATCGGCAAACTCCCACTGGCAAGAAAATACAGGAAAATACTTAAATACTTACCATCTTTTTATAAACTGATTATAACTGTTACTAAATTTAGTCGTATATCATTCAATATTGTTTAATGCAATAATTAAAATATTTATGTTGATTTCTTTTGATAACCTCTTCTTGAAGTATGGCATAAAATTCCCATCTGCTGTTTTTTTAATTAAATAAGATTTACGTCGTGTCCTTAGTGATAAGAAACTGATGAGGCACTGAAAAATCTATTTTTTTATTGGCCAAATATTATTTTTTAGTATCATTCTTTATATATATATATATATATATATATATATATATATATATATATATATATATATATATATATATATATATATCGGAAAAAGGAGTACGACCGTCAATCCAATATATATATAAGGATCACTCAGACGAGTGGTGGGTTCTTATATCGGTCTCTACGTGGAGAAATAAAAGACAAAGTTGATAGGCTACTTTATCTATTTTGAAGACGTTTCGCATTCGAGTTTTGAAAGCATCATCAGTTCATCTAAAAAATTTTACAATATGAGAACCACACAATCATGGAAACGATGTTAATTGTTACCTTAAAAAGATATGTTAATAACATTGACTGCTACATATATATATATATATATATATATATATATATATATATATATATATATATATATATATATATATATAAGTTATCGACCTATAAATTACGAACTAAGCTTTAATAAAGGTAATGACCCAAGTCCAGTGAACTGAAGAACGCTGATTAAGACAACATACGACAACGAACATTATACATTGCATTTTCATTATTAAATTAATTTCAGTATTAAAAATCATATTGTTAGTTAGTCTAGATTCTGCTTTTATTGTATCAAAACGTAGTGTACTATTTTTGTGTTAAATAAATATTTTTTAAAAATATAGTTTTGGAACACTCTAATATATTTTATATATATATATATATATATATTATATATATATATATATATATATATATACATATATACATATATACATATATATTTATATATATATATATAATATATATATATATATATATATATATATATATATATATATATACAAACAACACAGTTTATTAGGGTTGCAGTCAGAATATTGGCCGGGATATTTATATTGACAGTCACTAATATCCAGTATTTCTTATATATATATATATATATATATATATATATATATATATATATATATATATATATATATATATACAATGAATACTGGTTATTAGTGACTGTCGATTTAAACAAACAACAAAGTTTATTAGGGCTGCAGTCAGAAGTTTGGCCGGGATGTTACAGAAACACTCTTTTGACTTTTGGTCTAGCTTTCGGAATTGTTTAATTCCTTTTTCAAGACACTGTAATTAGAAAAATGTGTAAATATTTACAATATATCACAAAATGTCAGTGTACTTACTAGTCGTTGAGATTATTTGTATAAAGCTATGACACTCAACATTAATAACAAACATATAAAATATAACTTATAAAATAATGGACAAAATACATTTTAAAATTTAGTTAAAAATAGTAAAAATTCGTTTGCTACATCTTTTAATGGTGTGTTTTAACTGATCCATAGAGAGAAAAAAACACAAAAATAGTATGATTAAAAATTCATTAGGAGTTCTTTATATTTTATATTAATAGAAAGTAATGTATTAAACCTGTGTTAATGGTATGCAACCTGTTTAGCATGCAGGTGTATTATGCTGTATATATGTACAAGTAAGTCTTTATGTCATTTTTGATGTTTAGTCAGTAAATAACAATAAATATTACTCAGTTTGTCTATATCAGATTTTTTATTTATACAAGACGTATTGGATTTTATTAAACACATTTCCAAGAAAACACGTTTAGAATGGTTATTTTCACTTGCCAAAATACAGGAATCCTGCATGTTCTGTCAACGCGCATGCGTTAATTTTTTTGGTTTTTTTGTCGCTGCGATGCGAGATCACCCTACTGTGAAAATTACGAAATGTTTCACCAATGTATACGTTTTTGCGGAAAATAACTAAATAAAAATAATTAAAGAGAAAATAACCATTCTAAACGTGTTTTCTTGGAAATGTGTTTAATAAAATCCAAACGCACCGGCATAAACGCAAAAATTACAATTAACGATACACCGTTAGAAAGAGTGAAAAAAATATGCTATTTGGGCTGCAATATTAAGGATACTTGGGATCACAGCTACGAAATAAAAACTCGTATTGAAAAAGCCAAAAGCTCTTTCAACAGCCTTAGGAAGATTATCTGCAACTTATCTTTAAGTATCAATATACGCATAAGAATTCTTATTTGTTACGTCTTTAGTGTCCTCCTATAAAGTAGAAAGCTGGAGTATTACAGAAGATGCCATAAAACTATTAAAGGCATTTGAAATGTGGGGCTACCGACGTATGTTGAGGGTCTCATATATACACCACACAAGTAACACAACTATTCTCCAGAGGCTAAGAAAAGACAAAGAAATTATTAACACTATAAAAAACAGAAAATTGGCTTATTTCGGCCACATCATGCGTAATGATAAATACCGACTTCTACAGTTGATTCTACAGGGCAAGATTGAGTGTAAGGGAGGCCCTGGACGTAGACGTATACCCTGACTGGCCAATCTTAGAAAATGGACTGGTCTAACGTCAACTAATCTATTTCGAGCTGCTGTGAATAGAATGAGATTGGTGAATGTGGTCGCCAACATCTCTAGAAGATAAGCACATTTAGAAGAAGAAGCAACATTAGCACTCTGTAGAATTGTATAAATTTGACATAAAAAAATCTATATATGTTCAAACGATTTTTAATATAGTCAACCATTGTCCAAAATTATGAACATGGCAAAATATTTAATTTTGGTATAAAAGATTACTCGAAACTCGGAATGAGTAGAGTTTGGAGACAGTTTATTTGTTTAAATACTTAACAAATACAAATATTGTTTGTAGCAAGTAAAAAAAAACTACAAAAAGGAATATGAAACGTAACTTAAATATTTCACAAACAAAAACACATATTAAGCAGAAAAAATTAAAAGGTCTCGTGTCTCTCTGTTCTCGATAGCAACTGTAAATAGTTAACATCATTTTAAGGGTTTCTACCCACATATTTTAGTAGCTTCACATGTATACCTAGTAACCGCACAGATGATGGACTTATTAGTCCGAAAACGTCCTGGGATGTAACCCAAAATTTTTTATGGTATGAACATGAAGCTTCGCACTAGTCTACTTTACCGCCTACTGTACTATGTAACTTCTTTTAATTTTTTTTTGTCAAATCTATACAATTCTATAGGGTGTTAATGTTGCTAAGAAATTAATAAAAAAATCTTTTATACTGCCTCCTATATCATTGCAAAACTTTATTTTGCAATAACAATAACATCAAGAAGAGTTCAAATATGTCCAAATAACAGTGTGTTCAATTAAAAAAAAAAAGGTAAAAGTTTGATGCAACCTATCACTATGGGTGGACCCGTATATTTGAAAATATTTTCAAAATATTGTCCTATCTATGCTCCAACTTTTTGTCATGAGACTGAATAGCTTGTAAATGTAAAGTCCTGACAGGACTATGACATGGGACAGGCGGCACGTGGTCTCGGGGCAGAGGTTAGGTTAAGCACTTCAGATTAGGAGGTTAGGACGACACTGTAATCTGTAATACTGAAAGTAATATTAATAAATATGTACAACAGTCCGTGTTAAACATTATTACACTTTTAACTATAATTATACCTAATTTGTTTTTGGATATTGTAAATTAAGTAAAATTTACTATGTTAATTTGCAGGGTTAAATTGCAGGATACCTAGTATTATTTAACTTTTAATTTAATAAGACCGAATTGCCAGATTGAATTTTGCACGAGAACACTTGGCTTGGACAATACAAGATTGGAGTTGTTTATTGTTCTCCGATGCATGAATCGAGATTTTGTCTACGCGTTCAGACAATGACGTATTATACTCATTGATTCAGAAAACTTGTGGTGTCGGGACCATTCAGCGTTGCCGTGTCCAAAAAAGTTATTTCCTCAAATTGTGTTTTAAGAGTTGCCAGATTTCGAAGAGAATTCTCCAGATTTATATATTTGTTTTTAACAAATCTTCTCCTACATGTATGCAACCAAGGTTACTGATATTATATCCAACAAGATAGTTTTCGACATGTAGCAATACAGATCATGACAGAGTGAATCAAAATTCTTAGAAAAGGATGACGCAAAGTGGCCTTATGGCGGTCATTTCCGAGAAATGCGGATGGCGATAATTTTCATTTTCGCACGTATCTACAGTACGCTAGATAGTATTTGTTAGTAATGTGTCCAGACCAAAATTTTAATTAATTATTAATATGATACAGCAATGTCTAAAACTGCGACCAATTTTGCATTGTAAAAAACTCCTTTCCTTCTTGTATTGTGGCCTCTACAAGATCGCATTCATTGTCTAACCATTGTTTGCCACTTACATTTACATTCCCTTCTTGATTGTGCTCGTTGATCGAGTTTTCAACGCTTCTTGTTTGTTTTGAGCTTCTGTCATATGGTGTATATTAATATTATACACGGATTATATGACAGAAGTTCGAAACAAATGAGAAGCGTTGTAAAGTCCTATTGGTGACACTGAGAGGCATAGTAATTGTTTTTGACATTATTGACAGTATGACAGTCATTATATAGAATTACAGGAAATGACAAATGACAATGCCTCATGACTCCTAAGAAGTATTGATAATTTTATTTGTTTCTTGTAAGTCGGGGAATCCCGGACCTCCACAGGTGGTTTATAATAGATGACTGTGTCAGGTAACCCCAGGCAATGTCATTGTTCGTGGTACAACCAATTCACCAAACTGTATTAAGTGTGGCCTATAATTGGAATCAGTCACCGCGATCTTATCTTGTCGTTGTAGTATATTTAATATTTACATAATTACCGAACTTTCAAAAGTCTCAATTTTACCCAGTTCTGAGAAAAAATCCCCACACCTGACATCCCTGGGCGACATCCAGGCGAGAGATATGCTCAAGAATATGTTGCCGGGACACTTCGATTTGGTGAAGGGTCAGTTATGGCATGGGAAGGCATATCGTTTGATGCTAGCACCAACTCGCAAGGAGTTCGTCTTTATCTAGAATGGGACATTGACTGCGCATAAGTACTTGACGAAGGTTTTAGATAACCATGTGTTACCGTTTATGGTTATTCTTGGAGACGACGCAACATTTATGCATGATAATGTACGGCCCCACACTGCACAGATAGTTACTGAGTATCTTGATGAAGTTCAAACCACAAGCTAATGTGTTCGTTCCACTCCTGTTTCCGTTTTGTCAAACATCCATTTATGTCTTCTATATTGCATGCTTTTCTTGTGTTTTCGCCTCTCTTCCTATGCAACATACTCTTCCCTGATATTCGTATGAATATTTTCATCTCTGTTGTTTCTAGTAGTCGTCTCTTTTTAGATGTGTCAAGTCTTATTTCCGCCACGTATGGTAATATAGGTCTGATTGCTGCTTCATTGATTCTTGTTTTTGTGTCTTATCTTAAATGTTTGTACTTCCAGATTGTGTCATTAAGAGATCCCTCCGCTTTACTTCCTTACAAAATAAACAACTAGCCTAGTACTAACATGTGACACATAAAATCAAACGACGTGAGACGTATAGTGCACCATACGTCTAGAATATCCAGATGATACTTTTTATTTACTTGGATTACATGCAAAAAATTATCATTTTAAAAATTTAATAAGTGACTGTAAATGATAATTGATTGGATCCCCTGTTTCATGCGGCGGGCAAAGTTACTAGTTCTTTATAATATTCTAATTATTTAGTAATATTATTCATCAGTAAATATATTATAAGTTAGAAAGTATAATATTGAAAGGAATTACGGTCACATTTTATGATAACTGTGTCGTTGATGCTAAAAGCATGTATTGTGTAAAACGTTGTTACGTTACTTGCTTACAAACGAAAGATAAACAAACATAAATGAAAAAAATCTTAAAATAGTTCAACAATCAGAGAAATACAAATAGTTCTCAATCAACCACAACCGATTCAAAAAAATGTGTTGTGTATCTTTGTATCCTTCCCATCTCCTCTCCATTTGAACGATATTGATTAATATTGAGGGAATATCTAGAGATAAGTTAGTTTTATTATCTGACATGGGTACCAAACACAAATGTGACGTGCTTCTAGTTTAGTTACAGAGAACCGACTGTCCACAAACTGGAGTTGATGATTGAAAGACCACATGAAAAATATGGAAGTAATATTTTTGCCTGGCCTATCCTTAACATATTATCATCTTTTCTCACTGAATTAAGCAATGCAGAACTTCTCACTTACTGTACATCGAATTTATCTGTGACCTCTGTATACAAGTCGCCTGGGGAAAATTTTAATTTTAAAATTACAACTGATACAGAGTGCCAAACTTTTCTCCTCTTTTAGCATCGATATCAAACAAAATATCAGCTCTATCTAAAAAGTATATTGGGGATGCAATTTCTCACACCCAATAAAAACCAATAATGTGCACTTTGAATGCTGGAATAAAACAACAAATAGTGTGGGTGGCGAAATTTAAAAAATCGTATATCGAATACTGTGAATCCTAAAGATTTCTACCAAACGTAATTTTGAAGAGAAAGGGTAGAAGTTACTTTTTGTAAAGCAATAGCTATACCCCATTGAAAAAAAGTTATGGGACACAAAAGAAAAATTGCGTTTTTTCTTGTTTTTATTTTGTTCTATTTTTTGAATATTCGCGAGGAACCGCAAAGTGGGCGACGCCTGGTGGTAGATTTCAAAAGCATCCACTTCGGGAAAACCTTAAAATTGTCCTTATTTTGTATACATATTAGCGACCGGTTTATATTGTAATTAACAATGACTTCGACTTCAAAAAACTATTGCAGTGTCCCTCAATGTTCATCCTACTATAATTCACAAAAAAATTCCGTACATAAGTTTCCGCTGGACGAGAATATGATTACTTTCCAAGTGTTGATTAAAATATTATTTATATTTTAATATATTTATACTTACTTTACTTTATACTAACACCTGAAACTAAATTGAGAAGAGTGAAGAAAAATGCTATTCCGTCAGCTAAATTGCCCTAACGGTCTCATGAAGTTATTAGTAGAAAACGTAAGGCGTAATTTCCAAAATATAACGTGGCCAGCTCCAAAAACTGCGTCACCCTCAACTAAAGATCTCTGCCGATCTTGCAACCATATAAATAATTAACATAATGTAAATTTTACTTCCCGTGTTTGAGACATACTGTACAAAAACAAACATTTATTTTTATTCAGGTTTGGGAGTCAATTACCTTATGTATAAACTCGAATCCCAAACAAATAAACTTTAAAGAACGTACTCCAACTTTTACTTTGGCAAAACACACGTGTAAATGTGTAAATATTAAACGTTTTATAGCTGAAGAGATCAAATGACAAAATGATTTGTTTTCCCGAAGTTATCGTCCATCTTTTTTAAATCTTCAGCGCCCCCTGTCGGAATTGGCTATCGCGAATATTTTTGAACAAAAATAAATATATTTTTAGCTTTAAAAGGTGAAATTTTGAAAGGAAATTTAATTTGGAGATGTATATAAAAAATGCATAGAATTCACCCAAATGCAACGCATCCGTTTAAACGGCAACACTTCGTGGTGTTTTCATATTTGGGGGTTCCTTGACCATATGAAATAATAAAACAACTTTAACGTTATAGTTCCTTTTAGCCCTCTTTTTTTTGGACATAATGAATAGCCTAAAATTACTTATATTACATATAAATCATAATCGGCGAACTCCTACTGGCGAAAAAATACAGGAAAATAAATACTTACCATCTTTTTATAAACTGATTATAACTGTTACTAAATTTAGTCGTAAATCATTCAATATTGTTTAATGCAATAATTAAAATATTTATTTTGATTTCTTTTGATAACCTTTTCTTGAAGCACTGCATAAAATTCCCATCTGCTGTTTTTTTAATTAAATAAGATTTATCTCGTGTCCTTGTCTTGTATTGGCCAAATATTATTTTTCAGTATCATGAAAGATGTTATAAGTGTTACCTTATAACATCTTCTCCATGATTGTGTGGTTCTCATATTGTACTTTTTAGATGAACTGATGATGCTTTCAGAATACGAAAGCGAAACGTCTTCAAAATAGATAAAGTAGCCTATCAACTTTGTCTTTTATTTCTCCACCTTGAGACCGATATAAGAACCCACCACTCGTCTGAGTGATCCTTATAATATATTGGATTGGCGGTCGTACTCCTTTTCCGATATATATATATATATATATATATATATATATATATATATATATATATATATATATATATATATATATATATATATATAAGAAATACTGGATATTAGTGACTGTCGATATAAACAAATAACACAGTTTATTAGGGTTGCAGTCAGAATCTTGGCCGGGATGTTAAAAAAAACACTCTTTTGACTTTTTGTCGAGCTTTCGGAATGGTTTTATTCCTTTTTCAAGACACTGTAAAAGACAATTATGTAAATATTTGAAAAATATCACAATTCTTCAGTGTAACTTACTAGTCGTTGAGATTATTTTTGTAAGCATTTACACTCAACATTTATACCACATGTTGAATTTTTATATTCTATAGGTAAGTTGTATAACAGTGAGTATGACACATGTCAATACCTGGAGAAGTATTATTTCTTTGTTCAAGGGCTCGATGCAATTCCCATAAATGAAAATTTTCGTCAAAATTGTGATTTTGTCTGGGTACCGTTTGGATATATTCTTGTACAGTGTCGTCATTTGGAACCCATGCAGAGGCAATTTTTCTATGGAATTCCTGCAACCATCTATCTTCTGGATCAATGGGTACTTTGTTGGCTTGTTTGCGGTTTTTAAAACAATTAACTTTTCGCCAGACATCTTTTATTGGTGTTCTTGAGTTTAGACTTTCGCAAAATTCAATCCAATTCTTCTTTTTCTTCTGTTTGAAGATTTTCTTTGCAATAGCATCTAGTCGTTTATACTCCATTAGGTTTTGTAGTGTTGGATTCTGTTTATAATTTATAAATGCATGTTTTCTATTTTCAGCTGCTAACTGACAATGATTGTTCCACCATGGTTTCGGAATATGACCGTTGTTTTTTTCTTTATTGGAAGAATGTTTTGGGATAGCGACGTTGGCTGCCTGGTTTATATTTGTTAATAATTCTTCGTAGATTAATGGTATTTTCATTGCTTCCAAAGCACTGGTATATATCACCCAATTGGCTCTGCTAAGGTTCCATATTCTATGTTTTCTACTGGAGGTGGCTTTTGCTGCGGAAAAGTTTTGTGATGACAAAATAATTGGGACATGATTGGATCCATAAGGTTCTTGTAGAGTATTCCAACGAAAATGAGAGGCAATATCTCGGGAACAAATGGTTAAGTCTACAGCAGAAGGTTTATTGGAAATAGCAAGAGTGGGGGACCCGTCGTTTAAATATTCTAAATTACAGTATTCTATAGCATCTAGAAGATCTTTACCTAATCTATCATCAACTTCACAGCCCCATGCCAAATTGTGTGCGTTAAAATCGCCTCCAATTATAAATGGTTTTGGTATATTTTCTAAAAAACTGATCCATTGCTGAATTAAAACTTTGTTCCTGGGTTCATTATATAGAGAAATTATATGTAAAGGTTTCTTGAAATGTGCAATTTTTATTGAAATACACTTATATGTAAACGAATACATATTTTGAAAATTTATTTCTTCATATATTAGGTTGGATTTCAAAAGAATGGCACAACCGCCATATCCATCAGGGCGATCAGCTCGAACACAATTAAATTCTTTAAAATTATAATATTTTCCCGGTTTAAACCAGGTTTCAGATAATAGAGCTATAGTAATGTGGTTCTGATGAAGTAAGTATTCTAAATTCTCTTTATTAGCAACTGCTGAACGACAGTTCCACTGTAAAATATTTATTTTATTTAAGTCTGCGAATTTGATGTTAGATTTTGGTTAAAATGGTTACTAATTATCTGAATTACATCAGCTTTTGAAATATTAAAATTATTATTTTGTTTAATTGAATTAACAATTGTAAG
The DNA here is from genome assembly GCA_918026665.1 of Diabrotica balteata. Classification (NCBI taxonomy): domain Eukaryota; kingdom Metazoa; phylum Arthropoda; class Insecta; order Coleoptera; family Chrysomelidae; genus Diabrotica; species Diabrotica balteata. Next base: position 54,946,898 of record OU898278.1, on the reverse strand, counting down.
AACCGAATCTAAAATGACATTTATTACAGAAGAATTTAATTCTTCTGACCGTGAATCTGCAATGTTTAAGTTTTTTTGGTAGAATTGACTTTTAACTATTCCCTCAGGATGTTTTGGAGGGGAAACTGTAGATATTATTTCTTTTCTAGCTATATCAGTTGGGTCTGAATTATTTGGTTTCTGCCTTTTATTTGGCCTACTGGTGTTTGTGTGAGGATTAAATATAAATTTAGCAAAATTATTTCCCTGGGAGGAAGTAGAAGGTTGTGAATTTTGTGGAAAATTTGTATCATTGTTGACTGTATTGGTCCTAAGAATACTAGCATATGAATTTTTAGGCACTTGTTTATTTGCATCGTAAAATTAATGTTTGTTAACCCATCGTCTCTTTATTAACTTTTGTCGTGAGAATTCTGGGCATGCGCTTAGATTTGTGGTCAAATGTTTCCCCTTACAACTAAAACATACGTGTTCGAAATCAACTTTTGTACAATCTTTTGAATTATGCGTTTCTTGGCATCTGTTACATCTTGGCTGACTCCTACATTGATTTCCCAAGTGGCCGTATCTAAGACAGTTAAAGCATAACAAAACTTTCTGTTTATATATTTCAACTTCTTTAATAACCTTATTGATTACTATATATTTTGGTAAAGTTTGCGATTTAAAGGTCACAATACAAGACTTAGTAGGGACATATTCGACAATTTTTTCCTCATTAACATTTTTTTCTACTTTACGCGTAATTCTTTTAACATTTGCAATTTCAAATATGCAATGACTATCATACTGTTTAATTCTATTTTTAATATACTCTTCCGATAAATCTGCGTCTATATCCCTAATAACTCCTTGTCTGTGTAAAATAAATTTTGGAATATACAAATCTAAATTATTTAAACGAAATATTTCTAGAGTTTTGTTTTTAATGAGGTTATTAGCAGTTTTATAATCTTTGCATTTGACTCTAATTCTATTTCGGCCAATGGCGTCTATACTTGAAATCATATTGTCTGCTTCAGGAAAGTTAGACAAAATAATTTCACCAATCTTTAGAGGATTCAATTTACCTTTAAACTCCATAGAGCTATTCTCGATATATACATGATATGGGCCTAGATCATTACTATTAAATAAAAATGCTTGTCTTACCTGTTTTGTTACTTTTTGTTGTGTTTCATTCAGAAGGGTTGTATTTGCATTATTCATCAAATTTATTGGTGTTGGAGTACTTACAGAAAGATCCATTTCGGCATCACTTTGATTATCGAATATGTTTCCAGATATACCTGGTTTTGAGGGTTTTTTGGGGTCAGGGGGTCTCCCCCCGCTATTGACACTCATACGGTAGGTGGTTCAATAAGCGATATTGTTGTTAGCCAACGCCACAAATTTCACAATTTAAAGCACAATATTAATTGTAAATTATTGCACGTCTAATTTCTATGAACACTACTACGGAACTCTATTTAATACTGATTAAATCTCAAAAAATTTGTAAGGAACTTCAAAAAGCGTCTTTTAAGTTTGACAGTTTTTTGACGTTTTTGATATATATATATATATATATATATATATATATATATATATATATATATATATATATAATAGAGGTAGAATATAGAAAATAGAAGATAGAATAATAAAATTGTAAAACAAATGGAAAAACAAATAGATAAAAAACTTAAAGCTGCAGAGAAAAAAGTAGCAAATAAAATAAAAAATATACGGCATGACTACAAGAAAAGGATAGAAAATGAGAGAACAGAAGTAAATAGGATTATTCAAGATAATATGATAGATATAGAACAGAAAATAGAGTTGCAGAAATGTAACTTATAAGTTAAAATTAACGAAGACAGGAGAATGACAGAAGAAAAATTAGACGAAATGCAACAAAATATCCAAATAAATAGTAATCAAATAATAAATGTGGAACAGAGAATAGATGATATTTCACAAATGAGAGACATAGGGAGACCTTACTTAAATTTAACAAATGATACTGGTATTAAATTCTCTGGTAATATAAAAAAATTTGCATCCTAGAGAATACATAAATAGTATAAAACATAAATTAAGATTAGTGAATAATATTAATGATATTAAAGATTATATTAGAATGACATTAAGTGACAATGCGGCAACTTGGTTTGCCAGTGTTGAAAATGATTTGGATAATTTTCAAACATTTGAAAATAAATTTTTAAATTATTATTGGGGTGAATTAGAGCAAGCTAGATTTAGGAAAGTTCTATATTTTGGAAAGTATAATCATAATTTAAGATCAAATATGGTAGATTATGCATTAAAGCTGATAACGGTTGCAAAGTATTTATAACCACCACTTAGAGAGGATGACACAGTCTTAAATGTATCTAGACATTTTGATGCTGATGTTGTGCAAACAGTAACTGTACAAAATATTCAAACAATAGATAGTTTTATTAATTTTATTCAAAGAATACAAAGAGGTAATAAATGACAAGTAATAATGATAAAAATGATATTAGGATGAATAATAATAATAACAGAAAAAACAATAATTCAATATAATAAGAATAATAATCAACAATATAGACAATCATATAATAATAATAGATATGGTAATAATATGCAAAATTTTAATAACAATAATAATAATCAAAATAAACAAAATTTTAATAACAATACTAGTTACAATAGACAAAATGTTAATAACAATACTAATTATAATAAACAAGATTTTAACAATAGGAGAAATAAAGAACGACCTAATTACAACATACAGGTAAATCATGTACGAAGGAATAGAAGCTGCGAAGATAGTCAACGAAATAGTACAAGGCAGGAAAATATGAGTAGAAGTCATAGTAGTGAAAGACACAGGACATTAGATTCAAGTGGTCAGATACAATGCACGGGGTGAACTGCAAAAATATTTTTTATACTTATTAGCCACTTATCTTCATTAAATAAAATTATAATAAAATTAATTATTTTGTAGAAAAAAAAATAACAGAATTAAAGGTCCCTATTTTATTAATTTATAATAATTATTATACACTCACCGGCACGAAAAACGGAGCACTTGCATTTTTAAAATAAAAACTTAAAATTTGAATTTTCTTTAAACTTTTATTATTATAATAACGTAAACACAAACGAATCACAACTGTTTCAGTAGATAACAATTTAAAAATTAAAAAAAAAACGTAAGTAAATGTTATAACAAAATGACGCCCAATTAATAAAAACTTAAATCATCTGCCCGGACAAACTGATCTTAATAATGATTGTTTCCTCCACGTGCTTGAATTATTGCCTGAATTATCCTTGGCACGCCCAAAATCAAACGAGAAATGTCCTGTTGAGGAATAAATTCCCATTCCTCTAAAAGGCCATCTTGTAACTGATTTAAGGTTAAAGGGGCAGGAACACGACTTCGTGTCCTTCGCCCAAGCATGTCCCAAACATATTCGATTGGGTTTGCGTCTCGACTCAATGCTGGCCAATCCATTACAGGAATGTTTACTTCATTTAAAAACTGTTGAGTAATTCTCGCACCGTGAGGCTTGGCATTATCACGCATGAGAACAAAGTCATTTCCAACAAAACCAGCATAAGGCACAACAAAATTTTGGAGAATTTCATCAATGTACCTGGCGGCTGTTACGGAGCCCCTCGGAACGATGTGCAATTCTCTACGTGCCTCTAAAGAAATTCCAGCCCACACCATAATTGAGCCCCCTTGATAGCCTACCCTAGGATTGAAGGTACATTCTGCAAAACGCTCATGTGGTCTTCGCCATACTTTCTGACGGCCATCTGGAGATCGCAAGGTAAACCTGGACTCATCGGTAAATAAAACGTGTCTCCCATTATTTACAGTAAAGTAAGCATGGTTTCTGGCAAACTGAAGCAGCGCAACTCGATGGCGCCTGAGAAGTTGTAGGCCTGCTTCAGGTCTGTGACTGTTTAAATTTGATTCTCCAAGCCTTCGTCTAATTGTTCGTTCACTTACGTTAGTATTTCGGAAGTACTGAAGTTGATTTTGGATTTGTACAACCATGTCACGACGATCTCGTAGACTTTTTAAGAGGATAAAGCGATCATCACGGGCACTGGTTCTTCGTAGGGAGCCGGTTCCAGGTCGTCTAGTGTAAGCTTATGTTGCCAAGAAACGTGTAAAAATACGGTGCTTCTTCCGTCTTGAAGCAACGCAAAATAGCAGCCGCTGTTTCGGGATTTACGACCATAATTCCTGAGATTAAATCAACGCAATTCAACTTCAAAGTGGGTTTGACACTTGATTTGACTTGATAGTTTACTCACATCAACAAGAATAAAATAATAACAATAGAATACTAACAGCTACCTTTGCACTTTTAAAAATGATAGGATTAGTGTATTCTTTATTTCTGATTTTTTATTTATTTTTTTCGGATAAGCACTTAATTTTTATTAGAAATTACTTAAAACAGTTTGTTTCGTTTGTGTTTACGTTATTATAGTAATAAAAGTTTAAAGAGAATTTTAAGATCTTATTTTAAAAATGCAAGTGCTCCGTTTTTCATGCCGGTGAGTGTATAATTATAAAATAATATACATTTATCAATAAAATTTAAATATTTCTTACGATATAATAGTAAAATTCAATAACTTTTTAACGGAAAAATTTAGTATAATAGGTCAAAATAGCACAATTCTTATTATTTGGCTGAGCTACCCCAGAAAAAGAATAAGGGTTCTACGTGCCATAGAAGCCGAGATATTAAATATTATTCAAGCGCGCTTTAATTTAAAGTTTCAATCTAAGAAAAAAAACAAAGCTGAGACAGTTCTTACCTCCATTTTTCCGTGGCGGTATTTGACGAATATTATTATTTTAATGGGTTATAACGTTTTACTCCTTTACTGCATATGCCATATATCTTGGATCATACATTGTAGATCTTCATTTAAAATCCTTTCAATTTTTAGATATTAATATTAATAAACAATGGAATATGATTTTAAAAATTAAATGCTTATCTTAGTTTTTATTGATTGAAGAAGTTGCTTTTTTTCTAAAAAATGAGAGTGACATTTTTTTTATAAAGAGTGTCCAGTTGAGATCAGGGTTTAGGTTAGTTTTGTCCGCCAGTGCTGCCGGTAAAAATTTTACCAAGTTGGGTAATTTATACAATGATAAAAATTCTTATTCTTATGAAACGTTTTGTCCTATTCACGGGATCTTAAATTACAAATATTGAGAAGAAACATTATATTTCACGTTATGTTCGTTTCCGTCTTTATATTTTGTCTTGCTAATACGTATTTTCTATTTCTCTTCGCCAATGAAGAACGCCACTCCACATTCCGTCAGAATGCCCCTTTAGACTTTATAGCCTCTCGAATTCGGTTGGGCATTTACTCGACTAAGGATCTGAACTGTTCACAAGTAATTTCATAGCAAATCTGTTCTATTTTATGCTATACTCTTTCAATTAAATTTAGGTCAGGTCTGTTAGAAAGCCAAGAAAGGACATTTATATTGCGGTTTCCAAACCAGTTATTTGTAGCTCTGGACGTATGGCAGGCCCTTGGTCCTGCTAAAAAATAAAATTGCCCCCAGCATTCAATTTCACTATACTTTTTAATAGACTATTTTCAGGTGTTTGTTGATATTTCGCATCATTTTCGGTATCTTCAATAAAATAAAACATTCTACTCCTGAAACTGCCATAAAACTCCAAATTCTTAACATTTAGGAAATTTTACGGTCCGTTTCAGTGAAACGTCTGATGCTTAGTGCGATAACTAGTTTGCGGTAATCATCAACATATCCGTCGAATTTTTATTCTTCACTAAAAATTACTCGAACCAATCTACTACCGACCAAAAAAATTTAGATTTTGCCCAAATGAATCTGGCTTGCTTTTGTTTTGCTGTTAACAGTGGCTGTTCCTTTAACTAGAAGAAAATATGTTAAAATATATTGAACTATGAGTACTCCTTTTAGTTGTTACCTGTAATTCACCTTAATACCGTTTCCACTTTCGACAGAATTCTCTTGACAGATTTAATCTAGTTGCATGATTTAATTTAGCTGTAACGTGCCTTAGAGTATTTTTTCGAACTTTTTTGCAAACTTTTACTAGTATTCTCCTATTTATATTAGAAAGTAGTTTTAGATGACTCGGTATTTTAGCTTTTTCTCTAAAATACTTCATATTTCCTCATAATGCTTAAAGTCGATTTTACACTATATGATTTATCATGTGATTTGGTCATGAAGTGAAATTTACTATACTGTGTGATTTGTCATATGATTTTGTCATAAGCATTGTCATGCGGCTCGTCATAGTTTGTCACAGGAGAATAAAACGGTATCTATTCCGCATGATAAAATCATATGATTTTCATGGATTTTCGGTAATAATACCGGTAACAAGAACATATTTAAATATCGCGCCTTATTCTTATGTCAATTCAGGGACGTTATCTTACCGATAGATATTATTTATTTATTTATTTTTTGTTTGTTGCTTTGATATTGAGCGTATTGCCTAATCTATGCTATTGTGTCGTATTTTTCATTTATTATTTATTTAGTTTATTTTATTCTTAGTTTAGTGTTTTATAGTCTTCTTAGTCATAATTTTAGTTTAGTTTATTTATTAATTATTTTTAATTTAATATAATACAAACACTAAATTTGATATACCCTGTTCATTATTTCTTCGTAAGAGCCACCTGCGAGCCCAAAGCCGTCTGATTTTTCTTCTTACTATTAGCTGTACGCAGTTGTTGCCGGCGTATTATTATTAAAAGTCGGGAAATGAATGCAAGCAAAGATTTATTTTTCATTATAATAGTTTAAAAATCTAATAGTTGTTACATATGTCTAATATCTCTATGACCATGAAATACAAGAAAAATCAACAAAACCTGATTGTCACTCATATCATAACATATCATTCAGTGTAAATATGATTTTTTAAAACATCATAGAAACGAGGAATCATAACAAATCTCAAATGAGGTTGTCATATGATAAATCATGTATGTGTAAAGTCGACTTAATTATATTCGACATTATAGTTATAGACATATTAAGATCATCCGCCACTTCACTGATTATTGTATTGCGGCAATAATTTTTAATCGCCAACTTACGAATGTTTGAATTTGTAGAGCTACCGGGTATCATTCTATTGAAATAATACAGCTATTCACTCAAGTTGATAAAACATTAATAATTGTAGAATATAGTTTGACGTTTGTTAAAGTGTTCGGCTGCATTTTTTTCGCAGCCTAATTGTCTTATCTTCTGTGCTTTTTGACAGTTACTTCATGCTGCCCCATTATTTAATTGTCACTAACTTTTACATATTTTGATAATCCCTATTTATTCAGATTAATAGCTTATGTGGGTTATATAAAACAATACAGACTTTCGTTTTTTGATTATATTTAAATAAAAAAAAAAGAGGTTAATCTTTGTAAATGGGTATATTTATTTAAAAAAATCCTTAAAAGGGCCACATCAATAAAACAAACGTTTTCGGACCACACAGTCCATCATCAGGTTATTAAAATCGAAAATGCTAGGTCACAATGCCTGAGCCACCAAAATATTAGGGTAAATAAAACCCTTTAAATTACATTTAGTTATGAAATATTGTACATTGTGTTATAAAATAACTGTGATGTTCAGTATTAAATTAAATTTGACTGTAGGTAACACATGGTTCAATTGGGTTCCAGAGCCGGTGAGAGGGAACCTCTGCACTCGGAGAACAACGTGGAACTGACCGACCTGAATCTCACCGGCTCTGGAACCCAATTGAACCATGTGTTACCTACAGTCAAATTTAATTTAATACTGAACATCACAGTTATTTTATAACACAATGTACAATATTTCATAACTAAATGTAATTTAAAGGGTTTTTACCCTAATATTTTGGTGGCTCAGGCATTGTGACCTAGCATTTTCGATTTTAATAACCTGATGATGGACTGTTTGGTCCGAAAACGTTTGTTTTATTGATGTGGCCCTTTTAAGGGTTTTTTTAAATAAATATACCCATTTACAAAGATTAACCTCTTTTTGTTATACGTGGTATACAGCCAGCTACAGGAATTTTTCCTTGTGGATTTTATATTTAAATTGACCCTATAATTGACACCTTAAGACATAAAACCGTTTAGAACTAGGTTATAATAGTGACCCCAAATTTGACAGCAAAATTTTGATTTTGTTCATAAATTTGACATGAAATTGTACCCAATTTTGACAGTGTCCCAAAAGTTGACAGTGGGTTGTATCTATATTTGACATACATTTACAATTTTCAAAATTAATTGTCAGAAGTCTCAGTACTTACTTACTTAGTGAATATAAAATTGATAATAATAATTGTGTCAGGTGATAAGTATATACACTTTTTTTACTGAAAATAAAATTTTTATTCTCAATAACAACGTACAAATGATACCTACATACTTAGGTATCTACATATTTTAGGTAAGTATAGGTACCTAAGTAGAGAAAAGCCATCTTTTTATGTCACGAAACTACAATATTTTCCGATTTCTGGTATGGAATAAATACCTCTATTATTTATTGGTGTTGAAATATTTATTTTTTCTACAATGTCTTCTGCAGAATACCAAAGTTCGTCTGGCTCTGATGGCCACTTCCAATAATTCAGTCCACTTGCCACCATAGCAGTAACAAAAAAAACCATTGTAATTTGAAATTTTCTTGACCTTTCCCGGGAATTTTTCACCCTCATAGCGAACTATAACGTAGTCGGTCACATTAATTTCAGATTTTGGAGTAGTTTCCTTCTTTTCGACACCGACTGAATTATCTTCAGTATTTTTTCCATTTAAAAAATATTCTTCTTCACAAATTCAACTGCACTAGGTCTATAAAGTTTCTTTACTGATCTTTTCTCCTTTTCTTCTTGAAGTTGAAGTTTTTTCTCCTCTCGCTTTCTTTTTCTATCTAGAATTGCATTCTCTTTCTCAGTCTTCTCGTTTTCCTTTTTCAAATAATATTCTTTCCACTGTTCTGAGGAACATACACTTGGAACTTTTTCTTTGACAACTCTTCCTGATTTTTTGTTTGTACTTCCATCTGGCCAAAACAACATAGATTTAAAAGGGGAGGGTATCAATAGAGCATCCTTATTATTCTTTAAAATCATGTTCTTATTTTCCTTTGCTTCGTCTATCTCTTCTTTATCGTTATTTTTGACGATTTCTTTCTCTATTGTTTCAACTCCCTTAACTGTTATTTCATCGCTTGCTTGCTCGCTACATTTCTCACTATTATCCAAAGTTTTATTTGTCTTTTCTTTTTCTTTCCAATTTGTTTCTCTTACTTTAGTTGTCTCATCACTTAGTTGCTCGCTACATTTAATTTTCCCATCAGCCTCGAAAATCGTTTCTTCTTCTCTTTTGTTTCCTACTATTTCTATTATTTTGTTAATTCTCATTATCCGTTTGCTCACATATTTGCTACCGTTTTCCAAAACTACATCTTCTCCCTCTATCACTCTATCTATACTAACGATAGTCTCATAGTGTGGTGCTTGTTCTTCACCTTTCTTACTAGGATCTAGGATCTAAAATAATAGTATCTTCTTCATCTAATGTTGTTACATTTGCCTCTCCACTTTCCTTGATGACTGCTTCATTTTCTCCGTTATCTAAAATTTCTTGTTCCTCTGTTTCAATATCTACATCTTCCCAATTTATGTCCTCCAACAAAACATCATGTGCAACCTCTATTATTATATCCTTCGAGACCTCTCCTTCAGGGTGCTTGTTCGCTTGTACCTTTTCATTCAGATTCTTCCAAAGAAAAAATAAGTTTGTATCTTCTACTTTTCCATTCCATTTAGCCAATTTCACCTTAACTCGAAAACTCTCAAGTAGATTTTTGTCTAGAAAAGATTCTATGACCCTTAAAGCACCTATTAAATCATCTTTAACAACTTTATTTGATTTCAAGTGGCATGTATCTTGTACATCTGAGAGAGTTGATGCAATTTCATTTCTTAACACTTTTGAGAAATCGACACTATTAACGTCGAATGGATATAATCCACATTTCCTAAACGCATTTTTCAGTATTTTCTCTTGTCCAGAACCAAGAACTTTCTGCAAAACTTTATTAAGCATTGGCGCAAAATCTTCTTTTTTAAGGGTTTGTTTTTTATTTTCTAGTCTCCAAGCATGAACTTCATTTTGCCACCCACTTTTTAATGGATGAAAAACGCCCACATCCATAGGTTGTAAAATGTGAGTGGCGTTAGACAGAAGACTTATCAGTATGATATTCTTTTCGGAACAAAAGGCACTTAAATTGTAGGTTAAGTGGGACTTATGCCCATCAACAAATAGAACTACTGGAAATGGGACGTCATTTTTTAACAACCAGTTGTAAAAATTATTGGAAATGAATTCAAAGAAACTCTCAGCTGTCATCCAGCCAGAGTCCGAGCGTCCTATTGCCCAGTCGGGTTGTGGGCACTTTAATATTATATTCTTAGGGATCCGTTCATAGCTAAGCATTATCATCGGCGGAGCTACTTCACCTGCAGCATTGCCTAAAAAACATGAAAACTTAGTAGAGAAAAGTGTTACCTATTATTTAAGATACTTTACCTGTTATTAGTGTAGTGATACATTCCTTGTCATTTGCATTTGAATAGCTGTATACTATTTTTGATCCTTTTTTAGTAAGAACTTTTTTGCCCTTTGGCGACAAGAAAAAGGCTGTTTCATCAGGGTTAAATATTTGTCTGGGATTGGTGATTTCAATGTTATTTGCAACAAAATATTCATTGATTTCCTCAAACCACTTTCGGATATTTGTTTCCGAGACAGCAGACCTAGAGCTTGTTAGGTTTTGGGTCATTCGTTGACTTAATTCCGGATGTCGCTGCAAAAATCCTTCAAACCAATGTCTACTAGGTCTACCATTTGTAAAATTATTAGGCCTCTTCAACCTTTTCACAAGCAAGGCAACACTGTCTAATAGTTGGTCTTTTGTTACGGGAAAACCGGTTTTAGCAACATTTATTATCCAATCCTTTAATAGACTTTCTTCGCCTTCAGTTAATACAGTGCTTACTCCACTTTTGCATCCCATAGGAAATTTTCCTGACACTTTGTACATCAAAGTGATACGTGGCACATTAAATTGTTTAGCTGCTGAAGAACAAGACATTCCATTTTTACAGGCTTCTACAGCTCTACTCAGATCCTCCTGAGAATATTTTCTATAAATATTTCCCTTGTTAGGCATCTAAAAATAAGAGTTATCTTAGTTATCCTTACTTATTAACAAAATAATGCTAAATTAATTCAATTTTTCATAAAGCAACTTTCGTGTACCTATTTTTGACACCCCTTGATCTTAAATTTGACTGGGGTGTCAGATTTAGGTTTTTAAAACATTGGTAATGAAATATACCAAAAAAGGATAACTATACGCAATTTCTGTGAGATGGATACAGAAAACGAACATATGATATTAATAGTTGGGTGTCCCTAAATTTGACACCTACATGTCAAATTTATAGCACTTTACCAGAAGATGTCCTAAAATTTGACACCCTAAAAAATAGCTGACATATTGGAAATTTTAGAGCATTTTTAATGAAAAATTGATTTTTAGACTCTATAAATGTTATATCAAGCAACAAAACCTTCCTTGCAACAGTAGCAACATTGTAGAACACATTTGAAAAGTAACTTGATTTTCACTCACCTTAATTTATTCACCACATCAAAACACAAGAGACGCTATTGCACCGTGTGCATGCACATTACAACTGTTGTTTTGGCGCGTTTTTTACCAACTGAGTAAGAAAGTCGGGGTGATTGATTTCAGAACAAATGAAAGATGGCGTTACTACCACAAATCTACTGAATTGCGGATCCATTTTCTTAATTTTTAGCTTTATTGATAAAACCTGTCAAATATACGGACAGTGTCAATTATAGGGTCAGTTACCTTATATCATTTAAAATATTGCTTATTTAGCATAACTTTCTAGTGGACTAGGTATAATGATAAAGTACTGGAGCCCGCTTATAGCACGGATAAGGATGTTCAAGTGGGACACGGAAACCAGGAGATTTTGTGTAGAATGTAATGGACAGCATCATTCATTGCTACATATTATGTCAGAAGGTCGGTATAATAACAGAAGGATTTCTAAAAACAGAAGGTCACCAAATATATCCAATCTTAGTGGGTCAGAAAGGTTTGATAACAGAAGGGATTCTGAAAACAGAAGGCCACAAAATAGATCTAATTCGAGTAAGGCCAGAGGTGACAACAATTACGACAGACCGTCAAGGAGACGAGAGAATACCGTAAGCTGTTTAAGTCATCATAATGAAGAAGTGCTACTTGCAACTGCGTTAGTACGAGTAAGAGTCTCTAACTCAATTCACAATTGATGAGAGCATTGATTGAGCAAGGCTCGCAGTCATCATTCATTATAGAGCAGGTCACTACAAGTCTCGGAAGAAAGGCTGTACACGCCTAGATATCTGGAATTGGCAATAAAGATCAAAGAACGTCGAAATGGAGCGTGGCATTAAACTTAAAAGCACATTTCAAAAATGAAATTGAAATGAGGATCCAAGCACTTGTGCAACGAAAAGTAAAAAAGAATCTACCGGAGAAGGAGATATAGATAAAAGAAAGGAAATATAGGAACTTAGTCCTGGAGGATCAAAATTTTAATTACAGGTCCAATAGAGATTCTGTTAAAAGCCAAAAAATATAGTTCGTTATTCATGGATGGAGTAGATCGAACAAAGGATGGTTTTTATAAGCCAAAATACTAAATTGGGTTGGATAATATCAGGGATAGAACAGCAATATACAAGTACTCAGTATGTCATCTAGGCGACAGATGGATTAAGAAATAAAAAAATATTACACATATAAATATTACACAATTAGAATATACGGCAGATCTAGAGAAAATGTTTAGGCAAATAAAGATAGCGGAAGAAGATCAAGTTTGCCGGAAATATTATGGAGACAGTCTTTAAAAGAACCGATAAGGGAGTATTAGTTATCAACAGTAACATACAGTAGCGCCATACCTTGCATTAAGAACGATACATGAATTATGTAATGAAGAGAAATAAAATATCTCCTATCTGCAGAAATTGTTAAACACAACATGTATGAAGACGACGTGCTAGCTGGATCAGAAACGTTGGCCGAAGCTCATCAAGCTCAAACAGAGTTAACAGAAATTTTCAAGGGGGTTTTGTATTATAAAAATGGCCTAGTAATAGTTAATATTTAATGGAAACCATACCTTCTTTTTCTTCTAGTTCCATGACCGTTACCGATCGTTGGATATCATGTTGGCAACCATATTCGCTATCGTGACTTTATTGACAGCAGCTGTAAATAACGATGTAGTTGACTTTCCATACCATTGCCTTAGATTTTTCAGCTATGATGTTCTTCTTCTACCAAGACCACGATTACCTTGAATCTTTCCCTGAATGATGAGATGAAAAAGATAATATTTTTCAGGGTGTCTCATAATGTAACCGAAGTATTCCAGTTTGCGTTTCTTTATTATATTGACCAGTTGTGTTGTTTGGTTCAGCCGTCTAAGGACCTCCTCATTACTAACTCTGTCGACCCAGCTTATTTTCAGTGGTCGTCTGTATACCCACATCTCAAAGGCTGTCAAGCGTTTAACGATAGCCTCAGTTAGAGTCCACGATTCCACTCCATACAGCAGGACAGGAAAGATATAGCAGGATGTCATTCGAACTCTAAGGTCAATGCTAAGATCGTGACTGCAAAGTACGTTTCTCATTTTTACAAAGGCAGCTCGGGCTTGTTCTATTCGGCTTTTAATTTCTGCGGTTGGATCCCAGCTCTCATTGATAATACTGCCGAGATACATGAGTTTCTCTACTCTGTCCAGTGTGGCATCTCTGACTTTTATACCGTCATCCTGTATATAATTTTGTTTGCTAACTATCATATATTTAGTTTTATTAACGTTGAGTTTAAATCCATACTGATCACAAGTCTGTTTTATTTTGTTCATTAGATTTTGAAGGTCTTATATCTTATATCTAATATTGTTGACGATTACTCCATTCACAATAATACCTTCGGTCGTCTCCATTAAGGCTTCCTTAATTATTTCCTCCAAATATAAGTTAAAAAGTAAAGGCGACAATATACAGCCTTGTCTCACTCTTTTTTTTTATATTTATTGTATCCGACAGTTCTTGTTTAACATTTATTCTTGCCACTTGATGGCAGTATAGATAGTAGATCTTTATCGTCCAAACCAGCTGTTTCCAATATTTCTAGAATTTTGTTATGTCGGATTTGTCAAAAGCCTTTTCAAAATCGATTGCACAAATGTACACATTTTGATTTATATCTCTGCATCTCTATACTAGCACCTGTATACTAAACAAGGCTTCTCTTGTACTCAAGCCACTCCTAAACCTAAAATTAAGTACTTCTAATTATGTCCTCTAACAGCGTGTAAATTCTGCTGTGTATTACTCGCAGGAAGATCTTCAAAACGTGGCTCATCAGACTTATTGTCCGATAATCACCGCATGTCTTTGGACGATATTTCTTAGGTATTGTGACAAATTTCGACTTTAACCAATCAGTTGGTAATATCCCAGTGTAATAAATTCTGTTAAAGAGATTACACAGAGCTTTAATTCCAGTTTCTTCCAAAAACTTTTCCAAGTGCTTGGGCTAAGTGCTTTTCCATGTTTTGCCGTTGGTATTGAACGTGTAACCTCACTTTCTGTTATAGATGGACCTGATATAGCAATCGGTGTATAGTGTTCTAGTCTCTCATCTTCAAATAATTCAGAAATGTAGTTTTCCCATTCTTTTAACTGTTCATTGATGTCTAATATTCTGTGTACGTCTCTGTCTTCTAAACTTTGGGATACTTGTTTCCGTTTTTTTCCAGCGACCTCTTTTAATTTCTTGTGTAGATGAAATGTATCGTGTTTCTTTTCATATTGTTCAATTTCATTACAATCTTTACTATCTCTTGTATTCGATTTTATCTTTAATTCTGACTTCTCTTATTTGGTCCATAATAATAATAATAATAATAATAAGATGTTTCCCGAGACTGAGGGCTTCCTACTTGCCATTCAGGATCAGGTTATTCCAACTAAAAATTACCTGAAATATATTGTTAAAGATCCTCAAGTACAAAATGACAAATGCCGATATGGATGCCAAGCCCAAGAAACCATCCAACATCTTACCGGTGGCTGCCAGGCATTTGTCGGTACTGATTATAAAGAACGCCATGACTCAGTAGGAAAGATTATCCACCAAGAACTAGCTGACAAACTGGGACTTCTCCATACCGACCATCTTCCTTATTATCAATACGCTCCTGATAGAATGCTTGAAAATGACAACTACAAGCTATACTGGGACCGCACTGTGCTTACAGACCAACCAGTGGCCCATAATAGACCGGATCTCATACTAGTTAATAAACTTACTAGACAAACAACACTTATTGATGTGGCGATACCCAACACCAATAATTTAGTTGTTAAATACAACGAAAAGATCGCCAAGTACAGAGATCTAGAAATACAAATCAGGAGACAATGGAGAATGGAAAGTACCCAGACACTACCTATTGTTCTATCTACTACTGGTGTTATTCCCAAAAACCTCCTAGCGAACATAAAACAACTAGGTCTAAATGAACATCTTTATAAGGCCATGCAGAAAGCTGTACTCCTCGCGACGTCCAGATGTGTACGAAAATTTTTGGGAGATACTCCAACATACCAAGTCACCTAGGACTCGATAACATGGAAAGAGTCCCACCAGAGCTCAATCCTTTTGATACCGTAGGTATCTGGGATGAGTGAATTTTCCCCTTAGAGGGAGTGTGAGCCGTATGGCTAAATCTGGATAATAATAATGCATTTGCATGCATTTTGGACTAGACAAGTGCCTTATACTAAATATAGTCAGAGGAAAGGTTCAGCCCGGAGGTTTCGATATGCAAGATGGCCAAAACATCGAGGCAATGGGTGAAAATGATATTTACAAATATCTCGGAGTAAAACAGGCACGGAAATTGACATAACAATGAAACGAACTAACTTCGGAGTTCGTGCGAAGAATAAGACAAATAAATCGGTCATATCTTAATAGTAAAAATTTGTTTAAGGCATTAAATACGTACGCCTCTTCCGCGCTGAGCTACTCATTTGGTATTATAAAGTGGTCAAAAACGGATATAGAGGGTCTTCAGCGGAAAGTAAGAACACTTCTCACAAAGGCGCAAAAACATCATCCACGCAGTGCAGTAGAGAGAACAACATTACCGCGGTATCAAGGAGGAAGAGGACTTATGGATATAGGTGAGACAATTAGATAAACAAATTGCTAATTTAAGATCTTATTTTCAGGTACAGGCTGAGACATCTACTTTACATCGAGCAATTTGCGCAGTAGATGACACAACGCCGCTTAAACTGAGGGAACAAGAAATGCGCACAAACCATCTGACTAAGCAAGAAAAAATGCGCACCTGGATGAGTAAACCTCTGCATGGGCGACATCTCAATGAGATCAACCAAGAATATGTCGACAATACAGCGTCGAACTATTGGTTGACATCAGGAAAGATGTTTCCCGAGACTGAAGGTTTCCTACTTGCCATTCAGGATCAGGTTATTCCAACTAAAAATTACCTGAAATATATTGTTAAAGATCCTCAAGTCCAAAATGACAAATGCCGATATGGATGCCAAGCCCAAGAAACCATCCAACATCTTACCGGTGGCTGCCAGGCATTTGTCGGTACTGATTATAAAGAACGCCATGACTCAGTAGGAAAGATTATCCACCAAGAACTAGCTGACAAACTGGGACTTCTCCAAACCGACCATCTTCCTTATTATCAATATGTCCCTGACAGAATGCTTGAAAATGACAACTACAAGCTATACTGGGACCGCACTGTGCTCACAGACCAACCAGTGGCCCATAATAGACCGGATCTCATACTAGTGAATAAAATTACCAGGCAAACAACACTTATTGATGTGGCGATACCTAACACTAACAATTTGCTTGTTAAATACAACGAAAAGATCGCCAAGTATAGAGATCTGGAAATACAAATCAAGAGACAATGGAGAATGGAAAATACCCAGACAGTACCTATTGTTCTATCTACTACTGGTGTTATTCCCAAAAACCTCCTAGCAAACATAAAACAGCTGGGTTTAACTGAACATCTTTATAAGGCCATGCAGAAAGCTGTACTCCTCGCGACCTCCAGATGTGTACGAAAATTTTTGGGAGATACTCCACATACCAAGTCACCTAGGGCTCGATAACACGGAAAGAGTCCCACCAGAGCTCAATCCTTTTGATACCGTAGGTATCTGGGATGAGTGAATTTTCCCCTTAGAGGGAGTGTGAGCCGTATGGCTAAATCTGGATAATAATAATAATATGGTGATATATCGGTGACACAACACCGATCAACCTGAGGGAACAAGAAATGCGCATAAACCATCTTATCAAGAATGAAAAAATGCGCATCTGGATGGTAAACCTCTGCACGGGCGACATCCGAATGAAGTCAGTCAAGACTATGTCGACAATATAGCGTCGAACTATTGGCTGACACCAGGAAAGATGTTCCCTGAAACAGAAGGTTCATTACTCGCCATTCAGGATCAGGTTATACCAACCAAAAATTACCTGAAATATATTGTCAAAGACCCTCAGGTCCAAAACGACAAATGCCGATATGGATGTCAAGCTCAAGAAACGATCCAACATCTTACCGGAGGCTGCCAGGCATTTTCTGCAACTGAATATAAGGAACGGCATGACTCAGTAGGGAAGATCCTTCATCAAGAGATAGCTATTAAACTGGGACTTCTACAAACAAACCATCTCCCATATTATCAATACGTTCCAGAAAGTATGCTTGAGAATGACAACTACAAGCTATACTAGGATCGCACTGTGCTCACAGACCAAACTGTAGCACATAATAGACCAGATCTCGTGCTAGTTAATAAACTAACAAGACAAACAACTCTAATCGATGTGGCGATACCTAACAACAATAATCTGCGTGTTAAGTACAACGAAAAGATCGCCAAGTACAGAGATCTGGAAATACAAATAAGAAGACAATGGAGAATGGAAAGTACCCAGACGATACCTATTATTCTTTCTACCACTGGAGTCATTCCGAAGAACCTCCTAGAAAACATAAAAAAGCTGGGTCTAAATGAACATCTATATAAGGTCATGCAGAAAGCTGTGCTACTTTCGACGTCCAGATGCGTGCGAAAATTTTTAGGAGATACACCGACGTACCAAGTCACCTAGGACTCGATAACATGGAAAGAGTCCCACCAGAGCTCAATCCTTTTGATACCGTAGGTATCTGGGATGAGTGAATTTTCCCCTTAGAGGGAGTGTGAGCCGTATGGCTAAATCTGGGAAATAATAATAATATAATACAGGCGGAGACATCTACTCTTCATCGCGCGATTTGCGCAGTAGATGACACAACACCGATCAACCTGTGGGAACAATAAATGCGCATAAACCATCTTACTAAGAACGAAAAAATGCGCATCTGGATGGGTAAACCTCTGCACGGGCGACATCCGAATGAAGTCAGTCAAGACTATGTCTTGATATATATATACAATATATTAAGTACTAATATGTATACAAATATATTAAGACATATAATGACAGATTAGAAGACTAAAATTCACCTCCAAATACCTGGTGAAAACAATATCGAAACGGAAGATATCGCAATTAACCGGGGCCTCTTCCAAGGAGACTCGCTAAGTCCCTTGTGGTTCTGTCTAGCGATGACCCCACTATCCCAGCTATTGAACTTCACTGACTCAGGTTTTAGCATTAAAAACAACAACACTGTAGTGGCGAAGCTTAATCATCTGTTGTATATGGATGATTTAAAACTAATGGCTTCCACTCGAACTCACTTAGATCAAATGCTAAAAACTGTAGAAACTTTTTCAAATGATATCAGTATGCACTTTGGGTTAGACAAATGTCGTGTACTAAATATAGTCAAGGGAAAGGTTCAGCCCGGGGGATTCGATATGCAAAATGGCCAAAACATCGAGGCTATGGGCGAAAATGACATGTATAAATATCTAGGAGTAAAGCAAGCGCGGAAAATTGACCACAAACAAATGAAAATCGAATTAACATCAGAGTTCATACGAAGCGTAAAACAGCTACTCCGCTCACATCTTAATAGTAAAAATTTGTTTAAGGCATTAAACACCTACGCATGTTCCGCGCTTAGCTACTCATTTGGCATTATTAAGTGGACTAAAACGGATATAGAAACTCTTCAGAGAAAAGTACAAACACACCTAACAAAGGCACAAAAACACCACCCTCGAAGTGCAGTAGAAAGAATGACATTACCGCGGTATTTAGAAGGACGAGGACTTATTGATATAGGCGAGCAATTAGATAAACAGATTAATAATTTAAAAAATTATTTTCAAGTACAAGCGGAGACATCTACTCTTCCTCGCGCAATTTGCGCAGTAGATGATACAACACTGATCAACCTGAGGGAACAAGACATCGCATAAACCATCTTGCTAAGAACGAAAAAATGCGCATCTGGATGGGTAAACCTCTGCACGGGCGATATCCGAATGAGATCAGTCAAGACTATGTAGACAATATAGCGTCGAACTATTGGCTGACATCAGGAAAGATGTTCCCTGAAACAGAATGTTCATTACTCGCCATTCAGGATCAGGTTCTACCAACCAAAAATTACCTGAAATATATCGTCAAAGACCCTCAGATCCAAAATGACAAATGCCGATATGGATGTTAAGTCCAAGAAACTATCCAACATCTTACTGGAGGCTGCCAGGCATTTGCTGCAACTGAATATAAGAAACGGCATGACTCAGTAGGGAAGATCCTTCATCAAGAGATAGCTTTTAAACTGGGACTTCTACAAACAAACCAGCTCCCATATTATCAATACGTTCCTGAGAATATGCTTGAGAATGACAACTACAAGCTATACTGGGATCGCACTGTGCTTACAGACCAAACTGTAGCACATAATAGACCAGATCTCGTGCTAGTTAATAAACTAACAAGTCAAACAACTTTAATCGATGTGGCGATACCTAACAACAATAATCTGGGTGTTAAGTACAACGAAAAGATCGCCAAGTACAGAGATCTTGAAATACAAATAAGAAGACAATGGAGAATGGTAAGTACCCAGACGATACCTATTATTCTTTCTACCACTGGAGTCATTCCGAAGAACCTCCTAGAAAACATAAAAAAGCTGAAAACACAAAACAAAAAATGAACATCTATATAAGATCATGCAGAAAGCTGTGCTACTTTCGACGTACAGATGCGTGCGAAAATGTTTGGGAGATACACCGACGTACCAAGTCACCTAATACTGGATAACATGGAAAGAGTCCCACCACAAGAGCTCAATCCTTTTGATACCGTAGGTATCTGGGATGAGTGAATTTTCCCCTTAGAGGGAGTGTGAGCCGTATGGCTAAATCTGGATAATAATAATAATAATTGATTCATCCTGGAAGCTCATTTACATAATATAGGTCGACTAAAAAAATATAAATACATTATAAAACATCACAATTTTAGAATAAAAGGATAAAAAATACATAGAATTAATTATTTACATCCCCCATACTTATATTCATTTATACTGTAGAAACAATTTTTCAACAGAAAAGATTTTAATTTACTTCGAAATTTATTTAAATTCATTTCAGATTTAATACTGTTGGAATGATGATTGAAAAGTCTTATACCCATATAATACTGGGATTTTTCAAACCTTGCTGTATTATGTTTTGTTACTCTGATGAGGTCATTTTTCCTAGTTGGGTACTGATGATAATCAGAGTTTAAATGAAAAGTAGTTATATTGGCTTTTACATGTAGTATACATTTAAAAATATCTATAGAAGGTACTGTTGGTAAATGTTGTATTCTATAAAGTATTGTCGACATGAATGCCTATATGGTAAATCAAAAATTAACTGAATTATCCTTTTCTGAGAGACAAACACTCTTGCAGCATTCACTGCACTACCCCATTGAAGGCTAAGTGAGAATAAACAATTGCATAATAAACATTCAATAACTGTTCCTTTTTAAGAAAGCTTTTTAATTGCAATATCGCGTAAGAACTACTATTTATTCTTTTGCAAATATGATTAATTTGAGATTCCCAGCTCATGTTACTATCAAGATACAAACCTAAAAGTTTTGTGGAAGTTGTAGAATGAACCCGGCTATTATTCACTTTTATAGAAAACTGGTAACTTGAATTTGATCTGTAGTAGAATTGCATGCTTGTGGTTTTTTTAGCATTAACAATCAAAGCATATTTTTACACCACTCTGTAAAATCTTCTGATATAACATTCAGTTGAACAGGTAATTCGTAAAACAGAAATCCGTGTTGGTTGGAACATAATATATTGTATTTACTAAGGAAACTATACATTCTTTTGTATACACATTTTTCATAAATTTTACCCAAAATAGTAGGGACTGTAACTGGCCTGTAATTATCTAAAATTGAATTATCTCCACTTTTGAATATTGGAGTTACAACTCCTACCTTCAAGCTATGTGGAAAAATACCCTGTTCTACTGATAAATTTATTAAATTTGCAAGGGGTTGCGCTATATATTCACTAATACACTTTATTAATTTAGTTGATATGCAATCAATACCTACTGAGGTAACATTTTTCAAGGAGCCAATACCCTCTCTAACATCATACTCATCTACAGGAAAAAAAATAAAAGAATTTATCTGCATATTGTGAGTTATGTCCCTGGATTATCCAATGTGTGACGACATATAGAAAGACTATAATATACCAGTGTTTAATTAGATTAAGAGCTTTTTGTTTTGGAGTTGTTACCATACCTGTACGTTCTCAAAAATAAATTTTGTTACGAAAAATAAAATTTTTTAAAATCCGTTTTCGGACTTGACTTTCGTAACTGGCGCAGTCATTCGGATTTTTCGAAGTTGTACAAGTGTTCTTGTTAGCCTTGCCGAATTTCGCGTACAATTTTTATTTTAAAGATTAACGGAAAAGATCCACATTTCGGGTACGGTAACAGCCAAACGTCCAGGGTGAGGAACAAACATTGTCCACAAACTATTGGAGAAGCCAAGACCAGGGAGAAGGAAACCAGCATCGTCCAGAATCCTATTGGTGCAGACGGAGGAACAAACATAGTCTGAAGTCTATAGAAAATGAAAATATTCATGTAAGTGTTTCCTATTTTACGAAAATCCATATTTTTACGTATATTATATATTTTTTGATTCACGGTGGAGGATATTTTAGATCATTTAGTAAACTTAACATTTAACGAAATTACTCAGCCTAATTTTCAATTAATTAAATATCAAGCTGATAATATTCCTAATTTTGATGGCAATCCGAAACAATGAAATAGATTTATTAAATCATGTGAAAATTTCTTAAATAATCATAGTAATAGAGATAGCAAATAATCCTATAAACGTTTGTCTATTTGATACTGTTTTAAGTAAATTAACTGACAGAGCAGCAGATCTTATTGCATCAAGAAGAGAACTTGATTCTTGGGTAAAAGTTAAAGATTCTCTTATAGTAACATTTTCTGATCAGAGATCAATTGATTGTTTAGTACAAGATATAATTTCAATGAAACCAGAAAGAAATGAAAATGCACAAAATTTTGGTTTAAGAATCCAGGATGCTAGAAGCATTCTTTGTTCAAAAATTAATATGTCTAATGACCAATTAAATGTAAAAATATTAAAAATTCAACAATATGAAGATCTTTGTCTTAAAACTTTTATAAATGGCCTTAATTATCACATGCAGTTAGTTGTCACATTAAAGAATCCTGATTCAATAGAGCAAGCAATGGCTTTCGCTAAAGAAGAAGAAAATTTTATTTCTTTCAAAAATCGAAGTAATAATACGAGACCCTCAAATTTTAATAATTCTTGATCCTATAATAATTCTAATAGAAATTCAAATACCAATTCACAACACTCATTTCCAAATAGGAATAATTTTTCTCGAAATCAGAATTTTTCTAATTATAATAATTTTCAAAATCGACATTCTTTCCAAAGTTCTAGTCAATACATAAATAATAATTTTTTCCGAAATCCAAATAACAATTTTTTAAAAATCGTCTTTTAAAAAGTTTTTCGAAACAATGGTTTTAATAATAATATTTTTTTTTTTGTTTAATAAAACTCCAACAGGAATCTTATGACTATTGCTATCTGATCATTCACTATGATCAATAAGCAAGTTAGTTCTATATCGTTGATTGGGAAGAATAGTATGATATTTCAAAAACATTAAATTTTCAGAAATGGCGATTAAAGATTGAGATGGGTTTCGAGATCGAATAACTTAAGCAATACATTACTAAATATCCTTTTGATCATAATAATTAAGGCTTACAGTAGTAACTGACAATATAAGTTTTTCATCCGATCCATATACCAGCCCCAACCCATATTTTTCATCCCCATTTTGAGTTATAATAGTTTTCTATATAAATATCTTGTGTTGTTTTACAATTATTAGTTTATTAGGGACAATAAAATGGAACAGTTTAAAAGTTTTATTTGAGTATAAACAACAAACGAATGATAAAATAGCAGCTGTAGTACAATATCAGTATAAAAACATAAAAAGCTTAGCCTTCCATTAAAAAAATTAAAGTTTCTACAAGTTAGCGTAAAAATCCCTATAGTATTGTGGCATTACCGCTACATTTTTTTTCTTTGCAAAGAGAGAGAGCAAGCCAGCTTTCTTTTTTTCATTTATTCCTACCTTTTTCCTATAAGCTTGTTTAAGAGTAACATCACGTGGTGATGGAACTCGTCGTTTGCTTTTGAAGAACGTTTAAGGAATTAAATTCCTCTTGTTTGTATGACATTTTATACATCAAATGACTAGGATTTTCTTTCGTAACTTTTAATATGCATATTCCTGAGAGAGGGACTGAATCACCTTCTTCCGTTTTAAAAGAATCCTTCATCCCCATATCACTTGAGAGTTGTTTCAGATCAAAAAAATTCTCATAACACATTTCATGTACGGTGAATGGATTTCCATTCTTCTTGCTTGTCTAACCAATGTTACATATTGATCTGGTACGTAAATTGGAGAAAATTTTTTAAATTTAGTAATTGAACGTTCTATAATAAGAATGGACATGGTCTCCCTCGTTCTGAGTGTGACCACTAATTAAAAATTTATGGGTGATGGACCTAATATTTTCTAGAACAGAAACAGCATGTATGTATAAAGCAAATACGAAGCGGTTCTTATTTTGACCGAAACAGTTGTCAGTATAAAATACAACATCTACCATTTCAGTATTTTTTGCGTTCACAGACTGCAAATAAGCCCAAACGCACGAACCCACTTCATTTGCGCCTCTGTGAGCTAGACCTTCATGCCACATAAAGCACATTGCTTCCGTGCTTTTAAGCTCGTACAATGTTAAATTATACACACTAGTTTTGATACATAATAAAAAGAAGACGAGTCCCCTTGCGGGCATGGCAATGCTGCCTGCATATCATAAACAGCGACAATTTTATCTGGAGAATGTTTATCTATGTCCTTCTCTTTTCTTGACAGTTCTTTGTCTTCAATATGGTTGTTGTACTGTTCCTGAAGTTCTTGTTTTTCTAACTCGGAGGCATTAATAAAACCCTGGCAAAAATCACACTTATCTTTTTTTGGAATAAAAAAAGATAAATTAAACTCTCCCTTGAATATATTGGAGTACATCAAATAATTTACGCTCGGCTTTTCGAGTTCTTTGCAATGCTGCTCATAATCTCTGTGGAGGTCGGCAATAGTTTTTTCCTCCTTCAATGTATTCTTTCTTTGATTGAGATCGGCAGTAGTGGCTCTCCATTCGAGGAATAGATCGGATATGATTACGCACTTCTTCTTTTAACTCCTCAGGAACACTGCTATGTTTTTGGTGTCTGCCTCGATTATCTGCCTGTATAATTCCATTTACGTCATTATTTTGTTTGCGTAAAACGGTTTCAATTACTTGAGAGTTAATGCAAAGGGTTGCCATGAAGAAGGACTTGCAAACACGAATTTTTTCTCCTGCGTATGTGAAAAAAAATGCGTTATTAAGACCACGTATTTTTTTAACCGAACTTGTATACCGGTATCTTGGTTTTATGGTTGTAGTACAAGATGCAATATACATTCTTTGTTTTTGAAGGTCAGCCATACTCCAGTAATCGTCGAAAATTTTCTGTCTTTGTTCATCTGCTAACTTAAGTGAACATTTATAACGACATTTATCAGCATTGCAAGGGGGTCGCATTATTCTAGCCTTACGATTGACTAATACTCGATCTTTGGTTCCATCTTCATTTTTCGTGATTTTTATTGAAGCATAACTTTGGCCACTATTCCTCATCATTTTAGCAACATTTTTTTGCCACTGAGATATCTTTCTCTTTCGCTTTTTTACATTTTCTGGTGGGGGACATGGGTTTTTAACAGAGCGTCTTTTGTTGCTTAAATTTTGGTTCCAAATTAAAGGAGGCCCCTCATCAGAAGAATCATCAGAGGATGACGAAGAACTATTTGAAGAATAATTTGGGTCGCCTGAGGTGTTATCAAAGACTGAACTACTAGAGGAACTGGTTGATATGGAAGACGAAGAGCTGCTACTGTCCTTTTCACGCTCACTACTGATTGTAACGTCATTATTTATAAACGTTGGTCCTCTTTCATCTTCACACCTGTTGTTTCATAGATAGTTGGACTTTTTTGGTTTTCTTTGTTTTCAAAATCAACAGCCATATGAAAATATTGTTCGTATTGTTTTTTCAGCTAAAGGAGAAGCAATTTTAGGATTTTCATTTGTATCAGTAGTAAACTTGTTGACAGAATCACTGACTATGGGAAAATTATTGGTTTCACTTTTATTAGTCACAAATAATTGTTGAGTATACAAACCGCTACTTTCATGTCTGGCATTATCTTCATCTGTTTCGCAAATCTTACTAGCGAGGTCTACTAGAATACGACTTCTATTCCCACTCATTTTCTAGAACAAAATATTATCCATTAGGTCCATAAAAAATTGTGCAGTCAACACACATAATATTTATTAATTCTTTTCTACACACGGATTGAAATTTGAACCACCAAATTTTTGTTACATGTCGCACAGTCGTTTACAAAATGAATCGCTTACTAATCTATTTTTATCAAGTTACACCTACGCAAGAGGTTTGTATTAAATACTTATTCCCTCTGACCCTATTAAAAAATGTTATCTTTAACTGGTAAAATTCCCACGGTTTAGATATCGGCCAAACGCGAATGGTTGTTGGATGAATCAGTTGTTTCTTGAAAAGTATCATTTCCAACGTACTAATGAATAAATCAATAATAAAATCTCTTGCAGTAGAGTTTTCAAAGAAATGAAAATCTCAGTTTAATTAAGTATCTAGTAAGAAAAAATATTTTAAGGAATAGAATGATAAAACGAAATAATTTCTTGGATTTGAGTTAAATTATGCTGAAGACAATGTTAACTAAAAATAACAAGCTATACTTAGGGCAAAATTCTATTCAAAACTATATTAACTCAAAATGAAATAAAGATAAAAAGCTCACTGGTGTACTTATTTTATTCAAGAGTATGATATTATTTGTAATCATCATATTGACCAAGATTATAATAAAAATAAATGCTTACCTGTTAAAGAAGAGTATGATATTTTGAAATATAATTCTCTTGATCCAAAAATATTCACTAATAAGACGCAAGCAGTTTGAATATTTTGACTTGTAATAGTATTGATTAAATAAAAATATCTTAAGTCTAGCGCGAACTGTAGACAACTAAGTTGCCCGAGTCTTCTCCATAACGGTTGTGTGGAAGTGGGAGATGCCATAGTTGGTCACAGAGCCCTCTAGAGCTTGTCGTTTTAAATTGCAGTTGTAATACTTTTCTTCCTAATAGATCCATTCATTCTGAGTAGTTTGATGACATAAATTAAAAATGAACCAATTTTGACTTATCATACTATTCTTCCCAATCAACGATATATAAATATTACAAGAAACTTATCTAAGGTTATATTCAGCAATATTCCTTAGGCTCTAATACATTATAGTACTACTAGCTAACGTGTACACTTTAGCCGCACTTTACTCTGCTTTTTCACTTTCACACATAATAATAATGATAACCAATTTCCAAGACAATTTCCAAATATACCTAGATATCAGCCATCTATTCCTACCCAAAATCAAAGCAGAAATTCAATGCGACCTGAGCCAATGGATACAAGTTCTCCAAATAATTTATTTAATCATAAAATAACGAGTAATAATGTAAGAAAATAAAGATATAATGATAATGAAAGAACATATAATAATAATAATTTAACCCTGCATTGGTGTGGTGGGGTATGATACACCCCACGCATGCAAAAAAACGGAATTTCTCTCAAAAACAGCACCTTACCTCTATTGTTCAGTAGCTGTTACTAAAATATCATTCTATCGAGTAGCATTGTTATTTTCATAATTTCTTCAATACTGATTTATATAGATGTCATAATATGCCGCAAGGGTATGTCACACCCCACCACACCTCTGCCGTCGGTCAGTTTATCATTGTTGATGCTGGACATTTTTTCCGAATATCACGTGGTTTTTTACTTTTTACTCTGTTGTTGTGCTCAAAATTTGTTATAAATATGTGTACTTATGAACAAGAGCAAGCGAGATTGCTAAGATTCTGGGAAGAGGTACAAAGCGATGAAGATGGGGCTATTCCTGATTCCGAAGACGAACTGCAGTTCGACAATGTTAGTGAAAGTTCTCATGCCACAGACACAGAACAAGATGGCGACGAAGATAAAAGTGAACAAGAGAATGTAGATGATGTGAGTACATTAGGTAGATATTATTTGGCCAGAGATAAAGTGACTAAATGGGCTAAAAAGGTAGAAGTACGATCGGTTCGCACTAGAGCCGAAAATATAATTTCTCAATTGCCTGGCGTGAAACGACACGCTAAAGAAGCTTAAAGTGCAATTGATTATTGGAAGCTTTTCATGGATGACACACTCATTGCTGATATTGTAAAACATACTAATGAGAAAATCAATTCAGTAAAGTGAACGTTACAACGATGGGCACCAATACGTAGTAAAAGAGACCTCCGGGCAAGAAATCAAGGCTGTCGTTGGATTACTTTATTTGGCAGGAATTCATCGATCGCCTCGGCGAAACCTTGAAGATTTCTCGGCAAACGACGGCACAGAAATGCCAATCTTTACCGGGCACCGGGCTATAAGACTGCAGATTGTGATGAACCGTTGTCTAAACGTCAGAAAGTACAAGGTAGATGTGTGGTGTGCCCCAGAACAAGAGACAGAAAAAGTCGCTACGTGTGTTATGATTGTAGGCATTTTGTTTGTTTAGAACATGCATGTTTCAAATGTGATACTTGCATCAACGAGGAAAGTCAGTAAATGATGTTGTTAATTGTGTTGATGTCCGTATTTTTCTTTATAATGTTTATTAATTTATAAGTAAATAAAGAAAAATGTGTTTTTTAAAAGTCTTTAGTTTTTTTCATTTCAGAAAAATATAATGGTTTTAAGCTGCTATTTCTGCTATTTTTGAACTGTGCAATAAATTGTTTGAGCTGATACTTTTTCAATTTTTTATAGTACACACTATTTCAAATGTTCAAATGAAATGTATATACTTTTAATGCAGATACTCAAATATTGAGTTTTCCAAGACGTATTCTGCTATGGGGTATGTCACACCCCACCACACCAGGCACGTAAGTTTCAGGCACCACACCAACGCAGGGTTAAGAAGATATAATGAAAATGACAGAATATATAATGATGAAAATTTTCCAGTCCAAGCCTCAACAAGTACAGCCACATAAATTTTAATGCGATTAAACAATATGATAAATTACCTAAAATAATAATTCCAGAAATTAATGCTACATTTTTAATAGATACCGGATCAGAACAAAGCTTTTTTAGACCTGACCTCGCAAAAGAACTTTTTACGAAATATATAATTCCTGAGCAATTTGCTGACTCCAACCCTTTCTCTTCCCATATTTTTTACATCACAAGACCCAACGAAACAAACATATTTTAAACCTAGTGAAATAATAATACCACCAAGAACTGCTCAAAAAGTTAAAGTCCCAGTTAACAGAAGATCTGGTACAGCAATACTAAATTATACAAAAATAAGTAACCTAGGAGAAACTCCAGCGGAAATTAAATTTACGGAACCTTTTAATGTAGAATATATTCAAGAAGAAAATTTAATTAATATTCAGTCATATCATATTGAGGAGATGAACATACAAGAAGAAGAAATAGATTATCCACAAAAAGAAAATCTCAAGAAACTTAGACTTAATCATTGTAACGAAGAAGAATACGAATCCATAAGTAAATTATGTTATGAATATAGAGATATTTTTATATTGATATAGAGATATTGATAATATAGAGATATTTATATTACAGTTTGTTCAACTGCCTAATATTATTGAGGAAATGCCTGCAATGATTTCCCCGATTCAAATTATATTTGCCAGCAATTTTGCATATTTTGCAAAAGTCAAAGATTTTTGTTCTATGAGAGGGCAATACATTTATTTGATGAATCTTAGCATTTTAGTGAGATTATAAATATGGCTTCGGGGCTAGTTTGGAATGCAGTCTATTATAAATTTTTACCTCAACAACAACTATACTGTAATAATTCAATAGCTGTCAATAAAACTATATTTTACTCCACGACTTCAACATTTTATTTTATCATCGTCGATCGATAAGAATCGGAAACAGGGAATCTAAAAACAATTCGAACTTATAATTACATTCGAATTTGTCCAGCGAGCATGTCCTGAAATTGTGTCATTTGTTTGACTGGTGTTTCTATGGAGAATTGTTGTCCATTTGTCCCTGATTGTGATGCAGTCAGTCATTTCTTCCTTCTGAGTAGCTTGTTTGTTGCCTGTTTTCTGTTCTATTTCTTGTGGCTGGGTATATGATTTTCTTCGTGGGACCTTTGGACACCGTCTATAACTTTCTAGGCAGTTTGCACACGTTGTTTTTGATTTTTGTTTGTCTAGTTTGCATGAATAAATGGTATACACTCTGGTGGTGGTAAAAGCTCTGGCAATTAATACACTAGATACATTCCAATTTACTATTTTTGTTGGAAATTAGCCACAATTTTACTTTAAAATTAAGTGTATTTGACGTTTCGATTTCCACTTTGGAAATCGTTCTCAAAATACAAAACATTAAAAAATGAAACAAATTTTGTTTTTGTCGCTTGGTAAAAAATTCTTTTATTAATTTAATTTTATATGACTCATTCATATTGACAACTTAGACATATATTAAACATTTTAAAGTGCATGACTTTAAAATAATATTGCCAATATTTTTGAATTTTCCTGGGACGACTTTATTGTAAGATAGTTCATTCGATTACATGAAAAATCAACTTTAACTTACGAATATCCGTCAGAAAAATAGTAGCATTTGATTTGTCTTAAAAAGGCAACCACATGCAATGATGACACAATTAATTCTCCTGTTAGTGATCCCATAGTAAATCGTAAGTGAAAAAACCTCATATTATTCCGACATGGTAAGCATTAGAATAGAATAGAATAAAAATATCTTTATTTATAAGAATCGGTTGACAAACAAATACATAATTTACATGACACCAATTAAAGTGAATAGTGTCGAGAATACAAAAAAGTAGAAGGTATAATACTTATTTAAAAAAAATGAACATGTTAAATTACAAAAACTTAATTAACTTATACATAAAGAGGATAAAAAATTTAAATCAAAATATACAATAAATAAATTAAATTTTTTTTAAAAATACTTAACATATTTAAATTAAATTTAAGCAAAAAACAACCCGTGTTTAACAAAAACATTTCTATTTCCTCCAGAATTTTACTATGTTACAAAATAATAATTCACCGAATATATTTCAAGATCTGTTATGAGATTAGTTATACACATATCTCTTAAATTTGATAAAATTATTTTCCATTTTTATCACATCCGGCAATTTATTATAAAATTTCACACATTTTTACATCGGAAATTCTCTGCGATAGATGCGTCTATGCACAGGCAGATTGTAGTTGACACTGTGACTCCGACAATTAAAGTTATGCTTTATACTGTTTATTTCAAATGTATGTTTATTTTTGAAGACAAATACCAATCACTTATAAATATATGTTCTTGTACAGTTAATACATCTACTTTAAATTTTCTTTTGGAGGAATTTCTATATTTCATACCAAGCATTATCCTAACTAGTTTCTTCTGAATAATAAAGACTTTGGTACTTCCTCCCCAGAAAATTATCCCAAATTTTATAAGCGGGTGGAAGTTTGCAAAACAGCGAGCTCGTTTTGAGGTGGCATATAAATAAAATATTACTCTAAAAGAGTAACAAACTGATGTAAAATTTGTGCATAATTTACCAACCTGTATTTCAAAGTCCAAATTCTGGTCGATATGTATACCCAGAAATTTGGTGTTATCTACTAAAAATAATTCCTCCTCCTGTATCTTAACATTCTCTGGTATGATAGTGGTATTCATATTGGTTTTGAAACTCATATAGTTTGTTTTTTCCTAATTTACTATCAGTCTGTTTATGCTGAACCACATCTGAGCCTCCTCCAAAGTATCGTTTACAATAACCAGGAGTTGTTCAGATACGATCCTAAGATCAATATTTCGTATCATCAGCAAAGTTTACTAATGAATGTTGTCCCTATTTTTTATTATGTTCATAGCTAGATCATTAACATAAAAAATAAATAAAAAAAAGGGTCTTTAATATTGCCCTATGGGATACCTACACTAAGAGCCCTCTCTGAGAAGTAGTTGACTCCTTGATATTCCAGAAATTCTAGATATAAAGAGAAAATTCAAAGAAGTGGCTCTAATTATATTAAGTGAATTCAATTACGTCGCAAATTCCTCGGAATAATGCAGTAGAATCTTTTTACCCTGAAGAGGAAATAAATAGAACTATTAGTCAATAACATTTATGTTTTAAAATAACACATTAAAAATCAGAGGTTGTTAATAATATTGAGAGTAAAATAAATGTAAAACCAAATACTTACCATGTTGGGACAGTATCATGAGTTTTTTCCTCATAATTTACTACGGGATCATTAACAGAAGAATTGTACTATTATTATTGCATAGGGTTGTCTGTTTAAAGGGAAATCACATGCTATGATTTTTCTGTCTTATATAGTTGATTTCATGTAACTGAATGAACTATCTTACAATAAAGTCGTCCCAGTCATTCAAAAATAGTGGACATCTGATAACGATATCATTTTAAAGTCATCTACTTTAAAATGTATAATATATGTCTGAATTTTCAATATGAATGAGCTCAAATGTCCAATACACTTAATTTTAACGTAAAACTCTGGCTTACTCCCAACAAAAGTAGTAAATTGCATAAAGATAACACAAGAAAATAGCATCAGAACAATATTGGTAGGCCTCAGTTCTCTTCTTTTAACATATATGTGTAGTGTATTGACATGTAGCCTAGGTTGACAATTTTTCTCAGAGCTACGAAAATGATCTGCAGATCATTTTCGTAACCTTTTTGCTTCGATTTCCCTTTCTGCTAGAGCGTCTTAAATTTTCTTGGTGTCTGTGCCTCCTTGCAATCCTTAATACCAATCTTTTAAATTTTTCGTCATCGATAGGGAAGGCACCCATTAGATTTTGTGCTTTTCCCTCATTGTATAAAAATAGAATTTCTGGGCTTTTTGTTTTTATTTTATGTTTTTTGGAAGCATAGCTTTCTTTCTCAGATCGCAGAGGTGTGAAAAAATAAAACCTAGCGTAAGGACAGAATCGAATCGATTGGAATATAATGGAATCGAATCACTTCAACATCTTCATTTTTTTCCTTTATAGTATTTTTTTCCTTTACAAGTAGTAGTATTTTTTGTATTAGTTTTGTATTTTATCTGCTTAGTATTCGTTGTATACAATGTGAAAGTCAAATTCGATTGATGAAACCTGGTACATGTAGACCCGAGTATATTTGTCAACTGTGTGCGGACATATTATGTAATATATATTAAATCCTGTGTTTAGTAATAAAATATTGGTACAAATGTTATCGCTAATATATTAATTAATACCTATGTATAGTTAGAATATAATGTATAATTACCACGAAATAATAAATCGGCCTGAAATTGAGCATACAAAATAGAAATAAAAAAGCAAATTCATTTTACTTTTATATTAACTTTATTACTGAAAATAAAATACAAAACATCTTATGATTACCAGTCGTTAAATATGGTCGCTTTGTAAGTAAGCGAGAATTTTTTG
Source organism: Diabrotica balteata (assembly GCA_918026665.1). Classification (NCBI taxonomy): domain Eukaryota; kingdom Metazoa; phylum Arthropoda; class Insecta; order Coleoptera; family Chrysomelidae; genus Diabrotica; species Diabrotica balteata. The sequence goes on along the minus strand of OU898278.1, from coordinate 54,913,291 downwards.
AAAATCTTAAAAGATTGAAATAAATAGAAAATACCTTGAGCAAAATAAAATAACAGGAGACGCATGTTTTTATTATCCGTTCACAATTTGTTGATAGCACGAAATATGCCTTAAAGTCATCTAACGGTCGTTAAATTTGTATCATCATAGGCGTTCCTGAGGTGTTTATTCATTAATAATTAATATTAATAATGTTTTAATACTAATATATTTAGCAAAAAACAATTAAAACTTTCACGGCTAATGTTGGTTATTATATTATATTAATAAAAATAATAATTTAACCATTAACAATTTTGTAAATAAGAATACCTTATCTCTTTGGATATTTCAATACTAATCTTCGCGTTTAATCACTTTACTAGAAAACCTGGTATTCATATCCGAAGGTACTATCCGTTGCAAGATAATTAGGATGGAATTCCCCAGATTTTTAATAATATAATGGGTATAAAGATGCCGGCTTTGGCCACGTGCCTCGTCTGTTTAGTTTATATTCGAAACTTAACTTGAAAGGGTGAAGTTATTACGAACGAAAACAATTTTTTTGTTTAGTACGTTTTTGATCGCATGTAATTTACGGCTCGTCGGTGTTTCCGCGTCTACGGCAGTAATTAGCGTCTCGAATATTTCTTTTGCGAATTATATGCAGTGCGTGAGTGATTTTTTATTCCATATACCTACGAACATATACGTACCTTTCGCTCGTGCTCGTTTTGTTGGATTGTTTGTGATGGCTTCATCATCAACATCATCAAGTTTTACACCGGTACTGTTGCGTACAGTCAGTAAGTCTGTCTATTCACCAAGAGAGAAGACTATTGTCCTGAATGTTCACGATGCTCTGGTTTCTCAGAATCCCACAAACACTGTTCGCAACATAGTCGAAAGTTGTGCCAACATGACTGGCGTAGGGGAGTCAACTATATATAGGTTCCTATCAGAAAGAAAAAAACACGGTATAGCTAACCCAAACACAAACGAACACTTAAAGAGAGGGAAAAAGCCTATTGAAATTGATGAATTTGCCAAAAATGGTATTCGAAGGAAAATTCATGGATTTTTTTTTCAAAAAAGAAATACCAAACCTAAACAAAATTTTACAAGAAGTTAGAGACGACCCGGATTTGCCTCATATCGGACGAACTAAATTGTGGCAAGTTTTAAAAGAATTAAATTTCCGGTGGGAGAAATCAGACCGAAAATCACTTTTGATTGACCGGGAGGAGATAATATGTTGGAGAAGAAATTATCTAAGATCCATACGAAAATTCCGGGCTGAAGGAAGGCCAATCTTCTACCAGGATGAAACGTGGGTAAACTCAGGTCATACTCTAAAAAAAATTTGGTCAGATAAAAATATATTAAGCTCCAGGCAAGCCTTTATGGAAGGTTGGTCTACTGGTATCTCCCCACCTTCTGGTAAAGGCAGTAGATTAATAATTTCTCACATTGGCAGTGAAAAAGGATTTGTTAAGCATGGTTTGTTGGAATTTCAGTCCAAAAGCACAAAAGACTATCACGAGGAGATGACAGCTGATGTTTTCGAAGAGTATTTTGAGCAGATGATTGAACACATACCACCAAATTCAATTATAGTATTAGATAATGCACCTTATCATTCACGACTAGTAGAAAGACTTCCAACGACTGCGTGGAAGAAACAGGATATTCTTGACTGGCTGCGGAATAAGTATCTGCCTTACGAAGATGGAATGGTAAAAGCAGAACTTTTAAAAATTGCCCGGCAACACAAATCTAAGTTCAAGAAATACGTAGTTGACAAAATGGCGGAAAGGCGAAACATCACAGTCCTTAGACTTCCACCCTACCACTGCGAAATAAATCCAATTGAACTCATTTGGGCACAAATGAAAAGTTATGTGGCTAGAAAAAATACGTCATATAAAATACAAGCTGTACGTGAATTGTTATACGAGTCTTTACAACACATTACAGAACAAAACTGGAAAGATGCAGTAAGACATGTAATAGAAGAAGAACAAAAAATGTGGGATCTTGATAACATAATTGATGCGACCGTAGAGACACAACTGCTAATTATTAACCCTCAAGACGACTCGGATTCCGAAGTTGATCCTATTTATTTTGAATTTGAATAGTTTTAATCGTAATTATAAGGTAAGTAATAGTAGTTGTAATCGTAAGGTATTAAAGGGAAAGGCGCAAAATGTCGCCTGTCAAAATGTTCAATGTGTTTTAAATGTATCCATTTTTTTTTCAAATCCTGAGAAAACTAAAAAGCATTTTTGAAAAGGCGACATTTGGCGCCTTTCCCCTTAATTAAATAAATTTATCTTTTACAGATGGCAAGAAACTTTTTATTTTTGAATAAAATAAAGAAGTTTTATTAAAACTAAAATACAATTTAAAAAATATATTTATTTAGTTCAAATCAATGTTTCAATCATATACTCTACGACACTGGTCGGCCAAAATACATTTATAATCGGATTATAAGGTTGACCGCTGTATTGTATTACTGCAGATACAAGGTGGGTTAGTCGAAAACATCTTAAACCGTCAGTTTCAGGTTGGTTTTTACTATTATATCGTATTACCTATCCTCTCTGTATTTCAGTTCTCTAATTAGGATTAAACTTGTAGTGAGCTATCAACAAATTGTGAACCGAGTTATAGAGAAGCTTTGTATATGGAATGCTTTCATATCATATATATTTTAAACAATAAAATAATAGAACTATGGAGCAAAATTGTATTGTGGAAATTCGCATTTTCTGTATATAATTTACATACTAAGACAAAACTGCAAACAAAAAATCAGTAACAGCTACTTTTGTTAAAATAAATAGACTAAGATAAATACGAATGTATATATATATATATATATATATATATATATATATATATATATATATAATATATATATATATATATATAAAGAAAAAGCGAGAGGGAGAGAGAGGGAAAGAGAGGAAAAGAGAGAGGAGAGAGCTAAACATTTAATTAATACTTCTGGTTGTTTGATGTGTCAGCCATCGTCCGTTTAATATGTCCCACTTGGTAAGTCACGATTTTATTTTGTGCAGTGTTCATTTTCATTTGTATTTGATTTTGATTATATCACATATTTTTTGCATTTTCTACGATGTTTGTGCTTATTGAAATTTTTTATCAACCTTTATTCTGTTTTCTATATTTTCCACAGTGCAGCTGGTTCAGCTGATTTTTTTATTTGTTTAAAAGCTTAGACGATTTGTTTAGAAAAAAAAATATTTGCATAACTATGATTTAAAAAATGATATAGATTTAGCTGTATAATCGTAACAATATAGAAATGAAGAAAAATTCAAAAGATTTTACTATTTAACATATCTACTTAAAGAACACTGTTTTTATATGTAAATTGTATTTTTATCAAGTATGTACATTTATAACAGTGTAAATTCGTCTCCATAAAATCTTACATATACACAAACATTTTATCTCCTATTATCTTTCAGTATTAAGCCGAACTTTCTTTTTCTATGTAAAAATGGAAGCTTGAATATTAAGTACACTTAGTAGTTAGAGTCAACTAGAAGTGTATACTTTTGTAACACATATCAAACGTTCTCACTTGTATTTATTCTTTGGTTTTCAGGTACATTTCTTCGCAGCGGTTTAGATGATAGACCTTGGTTGCATAACTCAACGACTTCTGTTATGTCTTTACCTCTCGTTTCGGGTAGGTAGAATCTAAAAAATAATACCTTACGTCAAATAATATAGAAATATGAAGAAGATTAGACATTAACAATATTTTGAAATAAATAATTAATTTGACAAATACCTAATTTATTTTAGAAATACTATTTTTTATTATTATTATATATATATATATATATATATATATATATATATATATATATATATATTCGAAATGTAAACATCAAATAAGCTTATTTTAAAGTCACATTGTGCCTTATTTCCAATAAAAATAATAAACTGCACAATAAAAAAGCTTCATACAAAATTATTTGGCAACGTTCGCATCTCGCGTCGTCAAAGTACGGACAGTGGTAACGAGTAGAGGTGGGTCGTTGACGTTTTTATCGTTAACGCAACTGAACCGATTTTCGTAAACAAGTAACTAGTTGATTGTTTAACAGTAGTTTCAAGTAAGAGAGTACCTACATAAACAAACATAATGGCTATTATCATTTATGTGTATATTTATTGAAGTGAAAGAAACTAATGAAGGATATATTTATTATAACTTGAAAAATAAACTAAACAATACAAATAGTAAATCGTAATTACATTTAAATTACACGTTATTAGTAAATCGCGAATCGTCTAAACTGTACATTTAAAAACATAAATGTTTTCTACTTTACTTCTTGTTAAACCGTGTACTTCTTTTATTTAAAATTAAACCAGATTTTGAACATGTTGTAAATGTATTCACATTTACAATATTTTATGAATATAGTGGTTAAGTGAGGATATACATGGCGATGGTTTTTCCACCATTGTAATGTACTCTCGATACAGGTGTACGTTTAGATGAGTCATGTCCAATTAATTGATCAAAAATACACAATGGACTTAGTCATCTTTATCGGTTTCTTTTTCTTGTTGATTTTCAATAGTACAATCTTCTTGTTCTTTAATTATACAAGTAACCAGCTTCTTAACTCTCTCTTTTGTTTTTTTAGCTTCATTTTTATTATAAAACCCCTGCACTTTAAATCGTGAATCCATAAATGTACATAATGACAATGTGCCACTCTGTTATATCCCTCTAAATCATTTTGCTAAACCTGATATTAGTAATTGTACTACGTCGAATACTATGGATGTACGATTACCGTTTTCTAAAATTTTATTGCAAGATTCTTGCAGGCAGCGTACCATAACAATCACTGAACTACCCTTCAAGTATTTTTGGCCACTCATTGTACTTGTTATTTCTTTAAAAGGGCGTAAAATTTGGAAAAGTTGAGAACAAATAATCCAGTCTTCATTATTTAGATTTGGTCTAAGTCTAAGTCTGTATTAACTAATACCAATATGGAACGAATTGCCTCTTCTAACTCGATCATTCTTTTTAACATGTAATAGGTAAAGTTCTTTACCTATTACATGTTTACATGAAAACCTAGTTTCCACGTCTTGGATTGGCCGTTTGGGAACTTTGTTATATTGTAATTGATAATTTAAAAGCCTTTCTGAAGATAAGGTACTTTTTTTGAAATGTGTTTTTTGCTGAAATGTCGAAAAAAGACTATTTATTTTATCTATTTGTACACGACAGCATTTAAGTGCGTCCTTCACCAATAAATTTAACGTATGAGCAAAACTATTTAAATGTTTTCATTCCAAAACATCTTTAATAGCTTTGACCATATTTGAGGCATTATCAGTTACTATAAAATTTACTTTTCGTTTTAGACTCCACTGATTAATAATTTCACTAATTTCAAAAGCGATGTTTTCTGAATTATGGTTTCCAGAAAAATGGCAGCAGCCTAATAAAACCGTTTTGCGATGTAACTCTCAGTTACGCCAGATGTCCAGAGGTCAGTAGTAATATAGATATTTTCTACTTCTTTAACAACTTTTGATCTAATAATTTGCACAGTTTTGATATAACATTCCTGAAGTAATGAACCTGACAAAGTTTTTCTTGTTGGCAGTTTATATCCAGGAATCCACCCTGCAAACTTTTTAAAAGCTCGTTCTTCAACTATGGAAAACGGATGAAACGGTTTGCATATAAATCGGATATTTGTTTCTTTTGTTCTAAACTAATATTTTTATTAATGAAAGTATCCATCACCTTTTGACGCTTGGGTGGCGGTGGCAGTATGTAAGTACTTGTAGTAGAAGTAGTCGAAACGGACATAAATGCGTCAGGAGAAGTTTCAATCATTGCAATATTCAGAAAGTGGACCATAAAAGCTGCACTTTCTACAAATGTGCATTTTTGAAAATAAACTTATTATTCTTATAATAAATAAATGCTTTGACGAACTATCAATGAAGATTTGAAATCGAAAATGCATGTCAATCGAAAATCGAAACTCATTCATTAATCAGAATACCTAGTTATTTTATTTTCAACGTCAACCGATAGCCCGACTGTCCACTGTCCCGAAAGAGTCGCATGTTATTTTTAGTTTTGTAGTAGTCTCTCAGATCAACTAATCGTCCTCGTCGACGTAAAGTGTTCGTTGCTCCTCTGTTTACGTCTACACAAAACGTAGTTTTTTTTTAATCAACCATCAACTAGTTGGCTTACAAGTGAGAAACCGTAGATTCGTAAATGACAAATAATGATTTAAAATGCACGGATTTTTTGATAAAAATGAAGGTAAAAAAACAAAAGAAAGAGTTAAGAAGCTGGTTACTTCTATAAAAAAAAAGAAAAAGAATATAATACTATTGAAAATCAACCAGTACAAGAAAAATAAACTGATAAAGATGACTTGTGTATTTTTGATGAATTAATTGGACATGACTCATCTAAACATACACCTGTATCGAGAGATATAAAAGAAGTCGGCATGTCTGATGAAATATTACCCACAAAAAATTTCGAACGGAGATTGGAACTGTCCATTACAGTGGTGGAAAACCCATCGCCATGTATATCCTAACTTAACCACCATATTCATAAAATATTCCAGTATTGTAACAAAATCTGTTCCTTGTGAACACATGTTCAAAATCTGGTTTAATCTTAAATAAAACAAGACCACGGTTAACAAGAAAAGTGGAAAAACTTATGTTTTTAAATGTTAATTTAAATGATTCGCGATTTAATAATAATGTGTAATGTACATGTAAGTACTATTTACTATTTGTATTGTTTAATTTATTTTTCAAGTTATAATAAATATATCCTTCATTAATTTCTTTCACTTCAATACATACACTGTGTGTCAGCCAAATGGAATAAATTAGCTAGTAAATAAATGAGGGAGTATTCGAAAAAGCGGTCGAACATGTCGATTAGTATTTATAGTTGCGCATTTTTTTCCATAAAAACTTTTTATACGGGGTGTATCAGATAACGGTGGCCAATACCAACTTGCTTATTTTAAATAGAACACCCTGTATATTAATTATTTTTTAGATCCTCAGATCATTTTAGACATTTTTTAAATACAATGTCCTATACCTATCTTTGACTGTTTCGGAAATATTAAGTAAAATGCAAAAATTCACATTTAGAAAAGAAAATTATCTATTTATCGAAATTGCCTACAACATATTCAAAAACTTCTAACTAATACAAATCTAAACAATAATGTCAATGTAGAAGATGTTCAAAATGCTTCCCACGAACGTCTTGGCAACACCCTAGCCGTGAATAGAAATTTCCTCTAACGTTACTCAACATCTCAGATGGGATCGATCTATTCGCAAGCGTTATTCGTCTTCGTAAGTCAGCCAAGTCAGTGGGTTTAATTTTGTATACAACACTTTTCACATATCACCATAAGAAAAAGTCTAATGGCGTCAAATCGGGGGATCGTGGTGGTTATTCCATCGATCCTCGTCTTCCTATCCACCCATTTGAAAATATTTGGTTGAGGTACTGCCGGACTTGGATTTGGTAGTGGGGTTTCCTGGATCAGGATACAAGTTGACCAACGTTGGTACTACATTATTTTGGAGCAATGCAAAATAATTGTCGCCATTCAAATTGCCATCTATGAAAAAGGGACCTATGATCTGATCATCAATAATTCCTGCCCACACGTTAACCTTCTCAGGGTATTGAGTATTGCCTTCTCTCATCCAGTGAGGATTTTCCCTGGACCAATAGCGGCAATTTTGCCGATTAGCATGACCGTGAAGAGTAAAGATACACTCATCAGAAAATCAGTCAAAGATAGGTATAGGACAATGTATTTAAAAATGTCTAAAATGATCTGAGGAATCTAAAAGTTAATTAATATACAGGGTATTCTATTCAAACTAAGCAAGTTGGTATTGGCCACCGTTATCTGATACAGTTTTTATGGAAAAAATGCGCAACTATAAATACTAATCGACGTATTCGACCGTTTTTTTCGAATACTCCCTCATTTATTTGTTAGCTAATTTATTCCATTTGGCTGACACATAGTGTATACACATAAACGATAATAGCCAATATGTTTGTTTATGTACTCGCTTATTTGAAACTACTGGTAAACAATCAACTAGTTACTTGTTTACGAAAAACTATTCAGTTTCGTTAACGAAGAAAATGTCAATTACCCATCTCTAGTTTCTTAGGTATAAGCTGGATCGGAACCAAAGATATGTAAAATATCTCTGATGGGAACTAATCGTCTCACTAATGGGCGTCTATGAGAAATGTGGAGGGGAGACCAAGAGGAAATATGATTGTTATCTTTGTCTATTCGCTGAAAATATGATTTTATATCTGTGTTAGATATCCTGTTAAATTTTACAATACCGACCATAAACGTTTACCTACACTGTATATATATATATATATATATATATATATATAAATAATATATATATATATATATATATAATATATATAGTATATATATATATAATGTAAATATAAGTCGCTTTTAGCAATCAAACTTTTCAAGTCTGAATCGGAATCAATAGAACGATATAACAGTTATTTCAGTATCTCTGCTTCGTCAGCCGTTCGAGTTGATTCCGATTCATACCAAAAAGTCCAACTAATATCTGAAATATCTTCCCACTTTCAGTGGTTCGAGGACAAAAGTGCTACCTGCATTATATAGATATAATTGAACACTGGGCGGTTGAAGAAGCTCTGGTCAATAGTAGAATAGATTCAAGATACCGACAATTGATACATGATATTTACCAAAACGCAACCATGACCGTAATTCTGGACGACAAATTAATAACGGATAATATAAAAGTTAAACGAGGAGTCCGACAAGGCGATATAATTTCACCTAAAACTGTTTACCTTGACCCTCGAAGACATAATAAAATCAACAGATTGGGAAAACAGAGGAATATGTATTAACGGAAAATACCTAAATCACCTTAGATACGCGGATGATATACTCCTGATCTCCTCGGAACGACAAGAACTGGAATTAATGCTGAATGAATTTCATGAAAAATCACTGCAAAAAGGCCTAAAAATTAACTTCAACAAAACAAAAGTAATGACAAACACGGAAGACCAAGAGGCAATAAAAATAAAAACAGAAAAAATAGAACAGGTAAATGAGTATATCTATCTAGGACAAGCAATCAGAGCTAATAGAGAAAATCAAACAGCCGAAATATCGAGACGAGTAAGAATGGGATGGGCAGCGTTCGGCAAACTTTCTTACGTTCTAAAAAATCAAACAATCCCTCTATACTTACGAAGCAAGGTATATAACTCCTGTATCATACCGGTGCTCACCTACGGAGCACAGACATGGACATTTACACAGGCCAATTTGGATAGGATAAGGAAGGCACAAAGAGCGATGGAGAGACAAATGTTGGTGTATCACTTAGATATAGAAAACGTAACCAGTGGATCAGAACCAGAAAAAAGACAGTAGACGCGATAGAACAAGCAGCAAAACTGAAATGGAAATGGGCTGGACACAATGAACGTCTCCAAGATGGACGATGGAACAATACCATCGGAAAGTGGCGTCCATACAATGCAAAGAGATCAAGAGGCAGATGGAGAGAACTGGGGGAGACCTATATCCAACAGTGGAAGGATAGAGAATAGGTTCAAAAAAAAGGCATCCACATCCCGATGCAAAGCTCAATTGAACGGAGCTTAAGTTGAGAAAGTTCACAAAATGACATATTTGGGAACTGTGATAACGGACCAACTAGATCCAGACATAGAAATAAAACGTAAATAGCAATGACCAAAACTACTTTTATTAAAATGAAGTCATTTCTTTGCAATAACCATCTCAGTTTTAGAACTAAGGCAAAGAATGGTTAAGTGTTATGTTTGGTCTGTACTTTTGTATACTGCAGAAGTGTGGACGCTAAAAGTATCGATTATGAACAAAATTGAAGCATTGGAAATGTGGGTTCATAGACGAATGCTGAAGATACCTTGGACAGCAAGAAAAACTAATGAAGAAGTACTAAGGAGCCTCAACAAAGACAGAGAACTGCCAAAGACTGTTAAAAATCGAAAAATGACTTATCTGGGACATACAGTAAGGGAAGTCGATATAAAATTTTACAACTGATCCTTAAAGGCAAAATAGAGGGCCGTAGAGGTGCCGTAGAGATTGCAGAAGATCAAGAAGCCTTCGCAATGGTGATCGCCAACGTCGGATAGTTCTGATATGGTACTCGAAGAAGAAGAAATTTTATTACGTGGCTTCTGATAAGAGGGTTTATATATTGGGAGAACGCTCCAGTTCCAGCAGGCGGCTCGTTGAATATGAAACTCACCAAAACACACTTGGCCAGAGTGGCATCTGAATTCGGGTGGAGGGGGGGGCTTATATACGAATACTGACATTTACTTCTAACCGAAAACCTTCTGCGGTAATTAATAAATAATAAAATTTATTGTTACGTTATCGTTGTACATTATTCTTTTACATTGTACTTACCTAGTGAAGACGAATAATCCAAGAGCAACTAGCGCGAAAATGAAAAACGATGCCGCTCCAAGATACGTCTGCATTAAGGGAAATGTAAGACCTACTATTAAATTACCGCCCCAACTAGACATACTTCCCAACGCCATAGCACTTGGTCTCGGACCAACTTCGAATAATTCTGAACCTATGAAGTATGGAATTGGTCCTAAACCGAATCCGTAACATAGGACATATCCTTGTACACCTATTATGCTTAAGTAAGGCACCCATGCATAGGAATCCTAAAAGAGAAAAAGTTCAGTGGTTAGACTACTATAAAACTACTGTTATAATTAGGTGATATAATTGGTAGATAAAATATTACCAGTTATAAAGATTAATGTTTTAATTATTTACAATATAGATTTTATACATTTATTTGTTACTAAAGTGTAGTGTCGTATAGTGATATGGATGTATACATGATTTAAAATACTTGAAACCGTGAAAGCAGCACGGTTTGTAGTTTTCTGTTTTTTGGCCCCTTTTTAAGGAAATATGTAGCAGTCAAAAGTAATTTGTGAAGTATGTCTAGTTACAGAGGAGGTTAAAAAAGTATTTAAGAGATTTGTGTCGCCTGCAGCAATTCTGATGTTCCAGTTTGTTTCCAGTTGAAGTGCTTCTTCAATCTTGCTGTTCCTGAAGCAGTTTGTTTAGTTCCAGTTATAGTTCCAGTATTCTAGTGTAAAACCCAGTGCAGTCCTGGTAACTTTTGTGTAAATATTTAAAGTAAAGACAGACATTTTTTTAATTAATATTTTGCTTTCATTGAAATTTAAAGGATTTATAATAATTAATAAATTATAAAATTTTAGGGTTTGACTTTAGCTGTCAATTTGTGTATTCAGTTTTTTTGTACATTTAATTTTAACTTATGACAGCTCGTTTTATTATTTTTGATTTTAGTTTGTTTTATTTTTAAAGGAGGTTAATCTCCATGTAACTTTGTAAGTTTTGTAGCAACAGAGTTTGTAAACGGCTAGGGCACATGTAAGTTTTTTTGTTATTGTTGTCTCGGTAACTATTAATCTATATGTAAATTTGCGCCATTATTTTATAACTATTTGTGGTAAGACACAATAAATGTTAAATTTTGTTTCTTAACAATCCTCTTCTGTCCTCAATTTTCTACCCCTTATATTAATACCCAATGTAGTAGGCAAGATAATTCGTTACAAAGTCGCGCCCCCAACGTGTGGCATCTTTTAGATTCTTGTCCCTTTTTCCCGAAGCCACATATCTTTTTCAATTCTTCCCTATTTTTTTGCCATTTATATGAAACCCCGTCTTTCAGATAGTGCCCCGGTGTCCCACAAACATTTTGTTTATGTATTTGTATTAATATATGTATTTCGTATCAACATATAATTGTTGTTTTTTCTATGTATTGTACCTGTATTAACATATGTATTATTGTATATCAACATATGTATTTGTTGTACATTGACATATGTATTGTTGTTTTTTTTTTTCTATTTCATGTACTGTAGATATATTTCTATATTTATTTTATGTGTATTGGTAAATGAAAGCAAACATTTTGAGATTGAATATTTAAATATGAATTTTAAATGATGTTTTGATATTGAAAAGAAATTAACAGTAACAAATTATACCGTTATTGTTGCATCTATTTTCAAATGATTTTGAAGATGTGTGAATTGTTACAGCTGTTGTTTCGAGCTGATGAGTATAGTTGTGTTTTGTCCTTTGCCCCTTGTTCTAAGCCATTTCATTGTTTCCCTCTAGGCCCTATCTGACATCGTTGTTAATGCCACGGGCTAGCAGGAGATTCTGAACGAAAAGTAGTCCCCTGTGTCCCCCTGTTGTTCCCTAATTAACCATCTTTGACGGCATATGTAATGCCACGGGTTAATAGGAGATTGTGTTCCACTGAGTCCCCTTTTGGGTTTCCTGTTTTGTATCTGAATGATGACAAGTGTAATACTCGTGATCGGAGATGCTGTTTACTTTTGCCTAGGAGCAGTCTCATTTAGTTTTCAGAACAAGAGCAAGGTGTTTTATTTTATGTTATTTTGTGTAGCTCACTCAAAAGTCAAGTTTTCAATATTATTAGTATTTTGTATCCCCCTGTATGTGTAGTTCATTAAGTCAGTTGTTTTGAACCAGTTTTTTTTAGTTACATTATGTATTTGCTTTCATCCAAACATTGTTTCAGTAATTTGTGTCCCCCACCCCTGTATATGTAGTTCATTGAGTTTGTTTTGTTTTGAACCATTTTTTTTTTCAGTTGTTGTGTATTTGCTTTTACCCAATTTTCGTTAAATCATCCTTATCCCAAGTTAACTGCTACGATTTCCATTTTCTTTTATGTTCAGTCTTCGTAAAATTAAGTAGAAATATTCTCGTCTATTTTTTGTGAATCAAAAAATACGTATTTAGTTTTCTTATTGTCGGTGTTTTGAATGGTAAGATAATAGTTTATTTATTTTCAGTTCGTCTAAGGTAAATATCCCATGTTTAAAAAATAAATTTGTTTACGTTAATGGAATAAATTATTTCGTATGTAAACGATGTCCTTCTTTTAAGGGTTTAAAAGTTATTTATTTCATCTTCCCTTTAAGTGTTTGGGTAATTATTGAGTTTGAATCAGCTGAAATATTCTGATGACCCAATTTTGTGCGGAAATATAGCTCAATTATTTTCGTAAAAAATTTCATAGCACAGGTGCCGTGATGAAAATTTTTAAGCCCCAAAAAAAATGTTTCGGTTTACAGTCCACATTTGTCCATATTATTCCCTTGTTCTCTTTTGTGTTATATGTAGGAGGAAATGATGATACGACTTCGCCTGTCCATGGCTAAGACCGATTTGTTAGTGACAAAGCGGAGTATTGTTATTTTCCTTCTGTCTGTTAGTCCCGTGTGTCTCCCTAGTTCTTTTTTGTGTACAAGTAAAAGAAAATAATGATACGACTTCGTGTATTCCTGGCTAAGGCCGATTTGTTGAGAATATATAGCGAAAGTATTGTTATGTTTTTCTTCTGTTAGTTAGTGAGTCTTTCCGTGTCTTTGTTTGGTCAAATGTTGTAGTAGGATATGTGTTGATGGTAGTGAAATGTATTAGATTGTGGTTTGAGTAATGTGTTTTTGAAATATCAGGTAGGACGTACAGGAACGTGATCTGGATTTGTGTATCCTTGGATATTTCTGTTGTTGAGTAAGACTGTGTAGCAGCATCCCTTTTCCGTGAATTATTAGAAGAGATAAGCCTTTCTAAATGTTGAAGTAAGACTATTGGCTTAGTCTCAATAGCATTCCTTCTTGTTGTGGAGAGTGTTTATGATTTGGCAGAAGCGGAGGTACAAATACGTGCACTGTCCATTGAGACGCTTTGATTTGCTGAGGTGAAAGTACCTGGCCGCTTTGTGAAATATATAAAAATATTGTTTATGTCGATTGTGAGACAAAGTTCGTGAAACATCTAAAGTATTTCTAGTACTACCGTTGAATGACCCACTAAGAATTCCCCAGTCTAATGTGACCCTATTCGAATTTTTGTTGAAGAATGATGAATGTTTCCTTGTGATTTGTATGACGATGTTGTATTCAATTATTTTCCGTGAAATGATGAGGTTTAGTTCTTGATGTTGCCCTTTTATTCCCTTCCCAAACTATGTCTTTGACCTTATTAGTTGCCACGAGAGGAAAGGCTAGAGCGATGAGTTTTGGATTCGTCCGCCAGGTGACCTGTTGAGCTTTTAAGGAAGATAAGCATTAGTTTTCGCCTTGCGTATATATACTTTTCTTCTTTTTTACCCTTCTTGACCTGAAGTTTGAAATTTGTATACCCAGTTGGAAGTTTTATAGTTGATGATGGACTGTAATAATTTTTTTGTCCCTTTGGAAGATAATAGTGATTCTTCTGTCCCATTGAAGAACTATAATGATGTGTCTGTTTCTTTTGAAGTGCTTTTTGTTTTCTTTGGAATGTTACGATATTGTTTGTTTCTTTTAGAAATATTAGTTTGAGACTGAACTGATTGTGTATCAGTTATGGCTTGTATGCCATGTGCCCCTTTTCTTCTTATTTTCCAAGATTGTGTTTTAACGTTTTGGATTTATTTTCTTCTTTTGTTCTTTTGGGAGTTTCCTGACTTGGAAATTTTTCGCTGTGATCGATCCCAGAGGATATTCCTATGGAACTATTGGCCATCCTGTTTTTTTCTGTTTGTGTTAGTTTGATTTTCAACCAGTGGTTGGAAATTCATTGGTTGACTGTCATAGTCAAATGTATTATTATTGTTTAATATTATTTTGGTTATCTACATCGTGGATAACCATGGCGAAGCTTGTCTAAGCTGTGTTGTTGGCCACCCACCTTTGTTGAGCTGGGAGCACCTCTCTTTTTGCTCCCAGAAACTTCAACATTGGTCTGTTCCACGTTTTTGGTTAGGCAAGAGTCATTTTAATAGAAATCTGCCATTGGTCGTTGTGCTTAAGAGCCAACGAACTGTACCTGGTGCCGATTCGTCAAATCGAGCATTCAGTTTTATTTTGATTGTAATTATGTTAGTACCATAAACAGTTATGATGAGTAGTTTTTGATTATGATTTTGTTTGTTGTTTTTTTGTTTTGTCTGATTCCCTGAAGTCATTATGTATTGTTGCAATAGTTAGAAAATGCTACTGTTGTTTCAACCTGAATGTTGTTTGCCCTAAACGAGAACTTTTCCTGTTTGTCCAGTTTTCGCTCTTACGTGGGGGTATTGTAGCATTTGCAATTCAATGATTTTTTGGTGTATATTGAAATCCCCTCGTAAATGAAATATATTGAAAACCCCTCATATGTGTTTGAGAAATCGCAGAATATTTTTTAATGTGTTTCAATGTGTTCCCGATTCGTACGTATTAAAACACCGAATTCTTTCAATTCATTTTAGCGTTGCCAAGTAATAGAAACCATCTTACAGTTGTTTATTTATTTCGTAGCTACGTATGTTGCTCGATATTCTTTGATTTATGCCGCCCGAAGTACTGCGTTTTCAAATTAATAATTTACATTTAATTTTCGTCGTGTTTTGTTATTTCGGCGTTTTGTTTTATTTCAAGTTATGTGAACGAATTTTTAAGATAATTTCGCCATTCTTACTTGGGTCGTTATAGGCTCAGGTATGGATCCAAGTTCATCCGTCGAATTTGTAGTTTTCTGTTTTTGGTCCCTTTTTAAGGAAATATGTAGCAGTCAAAAGTAATTTGTGTCTAAAGTATGTCTAGTTACAGAGGAGGTTAAAAAAGTATTTAAGAGATTTGTGTCGCCTGCAGCAATTCTGATGTTCCAGTTGGTTTCCAGTTGAAGTGCTTTTTCAATCCCGCTGTTCCTGAAGCAGTTTGTTTAGTTTCAGTTATAGTTCCAGTATTCTAGTATAAAACCCAGTGCAGTCCAGGTCACTTTTGTGTAAATATTTAAAGTAAAGACAGACATTTTTTTGTTATTTTTCTTCTCTGTAACTATTAATCTATATGTAAATTTGTGCCATTATTTTTATAACTGTTTGTGGTAAGACACAATAAATGTTAAATTTTGTTTCTTAACATTTTGTCTATTTTTTTTAAATTAATCCCCTTTTTTTAAATGGTATCCCAAGTTATCGTGACAAAAATGTCGCCCAGATATGTTTTGATTTTTTTAAATAATTATTTTCCTATTACAACTAGTTGTTGTAAAAGTTATAATTAGGCACCTCAAAGTGGCGCCCTATATTAAATTACTGGAGGTGTTTCCTGTTTATTTTTATTTTGTTTGTCTCAAGAGATTATGTTAGTACCCCTTTTGTTTCCTTTTTCTGTAGTTGCCCAATCCGACCCTTTGTCATTTACTTATCCACGACCCCAGCTTTCCTAACAAACCCTGAGTGCCGTTCGCACAAGTAGCGTTTATTTGGCTTGCCCTATCTCAACCCCCATAACTTCTGTCCTCAATTTTCTACCCCTTATATTAATACCCAATGTGGTAGGCAAGATAATTCGTTACAACGGAGATATATAGGCTATCTACAATAACACAGCAAATTAGAGAGCAAAAAGTCAAATGATTGGGGCATGTGTAACGGATGCTAAGGACAAGAAATTAGCAAGTATAAGAATTTTACACATGAGAGAAACAAGAGATGGATAGAAACAATTATTTCATTTATTGCTCTTTTGTATTCTCCAATATATTTCCGACTTACCTACATATTTGCACTACTACATGCTAATACTCTTTAATAAACGCTACTTCACGCGTTAAGATGGTTTTCTGAGTTAATCTTTTATCCACACATATTGGAAAACACCATTATGCTATTTAGTTTGATTTTGTTTCAAACTAGAAGTACAATATAGCCGTACCATATAGGTGTAGAAACACATATTAAAAACTATAAATACAATCATAAAAAGAAATGTAGTAGGTCAAAAACTATTTATATTGAAAATAGAAATATTATTATTAGAGACCTTGGTTTTTCCTCGTCAAACCATTTACTCCCTGACCATCACCATTCTCATTAGATATCCAGGGTCATTGGGGATATTGGAGAAGGCAACTAAATCGTTTAAGGAGAAATAATCCTATACGATATACTTTGAGACATACTTTAAATGGATAATGATCCGGTATAGTTACACAACACTCAAAGAAGCAAAGTGGGGTATTATAAATAAAAATGTTAAGTTAATAAATTTTTGGGTAAATGAACTAAGGCACCTGTTCATGGATTTTTCAGTGGCGTAAAAATTAAAAATAGTAGACGGACGCAGTCTACTATTTTTAATTATTATAATAGCAATATTAACTGACGTAATTATTAAAAATGGGCAGCTCGATGCCATTTTGTATCATAATTTTAAATTTGATAATATATCAATAATACATCATTTAAAGCTAGTTTACAAACTTCAAAAAAAAATGACACAATACGAATTCTACTTACAATATATCTGATTGAAAACCCTAGAATTATCAAAAATATCGCTGAGGTTATTGTGCTGATTTGTATACAAAATCTTCTGTTAAATCGTGACATTGTCCATACCGACAAAACTGCCATGAAATTATTGCATAAACCAGAACCAATGGTACCGAGTTCACTTGCTCTATCGGACAATCCTGCTGCTTTGAATATCCCGTAGGAGTAGTAAAACACCTAAAAAAAAATATTAAAATAAATGTGATATTCAGCTCAATATCGGTTAGATACTACAGTCAAAAGTTGTAGAATGTATAAATTCCTTATAACTATCGAATATTTAAGGTATAAGATTTATTTGGTACGCCCCTGGTATGTATAAAATTCCTTTAGTTTTTGTTTATATTGTGACGTAAATGTCTGCGACACATCGAAGAGAAATTTCACTGCGTAGTAAAATAATTCATATTTTACGTTTTAACTTCTGCAATTATCAAACCCAAGCAATGTTAAAGTTCGAATATCCTGAAAAGCGTCGTTGAAAAGAATTCCACTTTTTACTGATAGAAGAGGTGAGAGGGACAAAGAGAAGCCGGTACAGAGAGTTAATTAAGGTTAAATTAACTGGGATTTGAAATTTTGACTTAATCACCAATTTATATGTGTTGCATTGTGTCCTAAATAGAAGATTTATAAGCAGTGTTATAACGACATAAGAGGTCCACATGGTTCCAAGGAGTGTTTGAAAAGCCAAGCTTTGAAGATTGCAGCTTATTAACCGTCTATTCATCGTCTATTTTTTAGTGTTTTTAATCCAGTTCCAACCCCAAAAACTTTTAAACGAAATACACCAGTCAGTTATACAGGTACTTTTTTGGTTAAAATTTTTCAAAGTAAAAATATACATTTTTCATTAATAATTGCTTTTATGAAAAGTTAAAAAATTGTAATAAATAAAATTATAAATTTTAGGGATTGGCTAACTGCAATATTAATTTCTTCGGACATTTGGTACTTGACCCATAAATTTTGATTCGTTTTGTTTTAAAAAATTAACCTCAATGTGAGCTCCATTGAAAGATCTAGATGATTTCAATTTATTAATAATTTCAATTATTATAGTGTCCCCAATGCCTAGAGTTTGTTGTAAACCGATAGCACTATTGTAATTATTTTTGCAATTTTGTTATTAGTATTTGTATTTGTGTTATACATATTGTATTTGTATATATTATAAATATGAAATGTTTCTTCCTAAACCATGTGTAGTATTATTTCTATTAAAAATATTCTAATCCCTTTTTATATTTTTTAGAAAAGAAAAGTCTTTATTTCATCCAGCAGAAAGATTCTTATAAACGGCGTCCAAATTTAAATAGCTGTGTCTTGTGTTGTGTTGTCCAGGAAATCCATATAAGTACTTTTTAACTTCTCTTTTTGTAGTTACTCCTTTCCAGTCCCCCTTTTTTATTCACTTACTCACGACACAGCTCTTCAACCAAACCAAGAGTAGCCGTTGGCAGACGTTTCGGTTTGCTTGCTACCCTATCTCTAGCCCAGTAATTTCTGTCCCGAATTTTCAACCCCCTATAAGTAGTAACCTATGTGGTAGGCAATATAACCGCTACAAAGTATTAAAAGGTAATTACCAAAGTAATGAAGTGTTCACTAGGCAAATATAATCCCAGCACTACTTATATAAATATTGCTCGATATAAATAGCCTAACTTATAGCTCTATAAAAGGGTATAGTATAGTTAAATATATTCTATTCCACATTTATATTAGCTATAAATATTAAGGCCCATATTTATAAACGATGCTCAAGTATCGATCGATACTTGAGATCGACCTTGAATCAAATTTGTGTTCTATAAACCGTTCTCAAGCACGAAGTCGAGCTTGAGTACGCAGAAATGACAGTCGTATCAGCATCGGATCGACCTGCCTTGAGCACGGGATCCTAACCTAACTTGTTTGTTTATATTTATGAATAATTTCAAATACAATATTTTTTTTTTGTTTTTTGAGATTAATATTGTTGTTCAACATCCAGGATCAAGTATTGGTAGCTTATTATTTGATCAAAATTGATTAAAAGTTAGAATGGAAAGGGGACAAATTCCAGAATTATTATGAATAGTGAATATGTATGCAGTGCAGGCACTATCTACATACTCCAGTATCACAGCTATGTATTTATTGATAATTGGCTAAATAAAAAATAGGTTATTTGATAGATACATCTTTTTAGGCAATGATCAACAAAATAGATATAATAATGTAAGAAATGTTGCCAAATGGATATTTGGAACCTGGAAAATATGGTTTCCCTGTCTGCAATGAGGCCTACAAACCAAATTAAATACATATCTTGCATAATAAGTGCTACAGCAGTACTTTACAATATATATTTACAGGAAAATAATGATAGTGATGATGATTTTCTAGAAAATACTAATGTAGTAAAAGCATCTATATTCTTTGTAGAAACGTTAATGATGTGGAATGAGGTTTAAATTTTAGGAGACATTTTATTCACCAATGTTATGCATGATAATGTAAATACAATATTGAATACTTATATTATGTATGTTCTACCTTATTTCTCAAAATGTCAGAATGGTTATCATTAGCTTGATTACACTTTTTGTTGTTTTTTTTTCAATTTTTTATTTTTATAATTTCAGTATTTTATTTTATATCTTTCTTATATCTAATCTTTGTTCAATTCAAAGTTGTTTATTTTGAGAATTAAATACCTATATTATATTAGATATAGTATGTTTTTGTCTTATTTATAAAAATGTATTTATTTGTTTTAATTTTAAAATAAATGAGGGTTTTTCCCTCACTATGCTCAGATAACTTAACCAAGTATGTCTTTACTGAGTACAAGGAGTTTCCCTCCTTTTAATTAAGTGTTTATTCCTTTCATAAAACCTTTCCTTACCAAATAAAAATTAATACAAATTTAGAATATTAATATTCTTTATTTAAAAAATTATACAGTTATAATTAAATACATTATAAAATAGATTATTTTATTTTATAGCTTCATCAGGAGTAAACTGTAAAACAATTAGAACATTACAAAAAAATGATGTAATTTTATATATATATATATATATATATATATATATATATATATATATATATATATGTATATACATGTATATATGTATATTGAAGTAGCAGCAATTTATTAAAAATTTTTAATAATTTTTAGTAAACAACATAAAAAATATTATGATGTATGTATTGCAATCAATACTTAACAAAACTGAAAAAGAAACATACATAGTCTAAAAACAAAAGACTATACAACAAATAAAAAGGTAAAACCATATCTCACCAGCGGAAATTAAAATATTAAGAACCTTAAATCTAAATTAAATCCTATCTAGAAAAAAAAATAAACAGGAAGGAGAATAGAAAGAAAATAACCATGATTTTAAAACACAAAGTATATTTTTTTCGTCTTTATAGAGGGCGGGTCTGAAATCTTAAAAAGACATCTCAGTCCAGGATGTCGCCTGACTGACCTTAGTGCAGGATTCATTCTTCGTAGTCCCGGCGATAGTTTCCGAGGTACTTTAAAACATCCTCTCGTCGCTGATTCTACGTCAAATGCCTACCTGCTAAAACAGACCCTACTCTGACATTCAGTGCTCCGAAAGTGAAAAGGCCACTGAAAGACAGAGTTCACACTTCCCAAACACTATCTTCAGTTGGGAATAAGCCACAATGTTTTATATGTTATAGTTACTGATGTTTTAATCTCTATGACCAGATATTGTTACCAAAAATACAAAATTGTGATTTATTTTCAGAAAATAAATCACAATTTTGTATCTATGATAACAGCCTCTGGTCATATAGATTGAAAAACATCAGTAAATAAACATATTGTGGCTTATTCCTACATTTTCCCTAAAACTGCAGAGTATCCAACAAAGGAAAAAGATCTGCTAGCGCCTTAAAATAAACAATTAATTATAGAAAAATTCCAGTGACAAGTCAAACATGATAAAATCTATAATTACCCTCTTTATAGTCTATTAACTTCAATGAAGCTAATTCAGCTTCATCAATAGCTCTCTGCCTCTCCTTCTCAGTTGCTTCTCTTAAGGCTTTTGCCCTCAGCATATCTTCTTCTAAAATCTTCATTTTCATCCTATGAATCTCGTCTTGCTGCCTGATGGTATAATCAGGCAGCAAGATGTTGACCTCAAGCTGGCAGTTATAATTTGTTGTTATGAACTCCCAAGCCATATTTTTCTCCATTGCTGAAGCACTGTTTGTCCTTTTGTTCTCTACCAAACCGTTTTCTGTTACCAGCTGGATTAGGAGAACTTTTTCCTTTGTTGAGTAAGGTGCATATTTACTGCTATTTCCACTCATCTAAAATTTACATAACCAATTTATTTAGCGTACGGCTTACACATGCAATATAATTATAATGATTGTAACGCATTACACACATATAAATATATCCAAAAACAAATATACATCTAAGCATATATTTTAAACATCTAAAATTATGCCTCAGACACAAAATGGAAATTAATTCTGTAGAATAAATATTTTTTATAATATATTACATACCTTAAAATAGTTAATATCCAATATTAATTTCAAACACAAAATATTAATATCAAACACAAAATTTCAGTAAGTAGCATAAACTAAATTTGGCGCTAAAAGTTTTGTCACAATTATGAGAAAATTGACAGAATCTTCTTTTTTTCGATGTTTTTTCGTAATTTACTTTTACCGTACTAATTTTTCTTGCTTGAGATCAACCTTGTACGAGAATACCCGAAGTATCGTTTATAGAACACAACAAATACTTGAGCATGACTTTGACGTAAGTTCGACTTGGCGAAGCACGTGCTCGAGCACGATCTTGAGTACCGACTATAAATACGGGGCTAAGTAATAAAAACTGTAATATCATTAATTTTTATGATTACGTTGAATTATTATTTATTAAATAAATACAATATTTTTTTATGTTTTACGATTACTATTTCACACCATAATTTGACATAATAGCCAATATATGGTTTCAGCAACGTTCGATATTTTCTAACATTTTATGTAGGAGAGCCAATTGCATTGACACTCTGTCATAGATAAACTTTATCAGCAAGTAACATTGCAATGTTCGTGTCAACATTTAAGTATTTGACTGCTCTGTTTTCCAAAGACGTGAGATCGCTTTTAGGTTATTTGGTTCGATGTGGTATTCATGATGTTTCGATCTGGATTTCTTATGCGATATTCTGCAGTAATTCAGGATTTTTCAATTAGGCATTATCAATTATGGCCCCCAGCGGTACTATACATGGTATTATAGCATGATTTCATCCTTTGTTTATAACACTCACTGCTAATGTTGAGGATTACTGTTCAAAAAGATTAACAATTGCTCTTGCCATACTATCATCTCTCGTTGGTTTCGACTTTGACAAACTTTCAATTCTTTTCTGTTTGGTTAGAATATCATTGTTATTTCCACAGTATTGGCTTTGAAACGGTTGTATTCCAGCGGCCCTAGTATAAGGCATCCGAACGTTAACTGTATAGTAAGTATCATAAAGTTTTTATCAGTGTGTGCCAATTCCAGTTTGGTTTAATGACTGTATCCACTAGGATGTGCTCTTTTCATGAGGTTATAAATGCTTATGGTTTTTGCACTGAGTTAAAGATCGTTTTTTATATAAACTTCGGTGTCAAATTCTCTTCTGTACACCATGGTAAAAGTACAAGTGGCACAGTAAGTGTGTTTTCTTCTTACTTTCTCTAGGTGATCAACTTGTCAGAAACTTCTGTCCGTAAAGGAATTTTATCAAGGAGAGCCGGCTTTCGCGGCCGATGTTTTATGTGGGTACATTGTTTTAGGGGTTCAGGATCTGAAATTCTTTCCATTTAATTCCAGATCAATTCCAAATCATTGGTAGCGAAACAATACCTACTATTGATTCTTCAACAGTTTATATCATACGTAAATTTTTTTCCATTTTGAACAAGGAAGACGTAACAGCGATAAGGGCATACCAAGAAGAAATAGAGAGTAACCTACAGAAAGACGTGTCGGATGAAACAAATATTGAACAGATTAACCCATCAATCCCCAACGTTTCGTAAACAAAACATTATTTTGTTATTTTTTTTTTAATATATCAGGATTAACAAATCAGCTGTTTTCCTACTAAATGTCATTCTGAAAAAAATGTTGTGGACTTTATGATAAAAATTTAGTGTTTCAACCTTAAAACTTATTTTTTACATATATTAGAATTTTGTCTAATTTACTTAAATAATTACGTACATTTTGTCTCAACTAAAAATATAATTTAAAAATAAATATGGATAATACATTTAAAAATAAAATAAGTTTAGTGACTTGTTTATTATATTATGTCATAAATATTTGCAAACTGTTTTTAGTTTCGTTTTAGTAACGTATTTTACGTATTGTTTTGCATACGAAACGTTGGGATTACACGAGAAATGCAGTTTGGCAACGGTGAGATCGAAGAGTGATGCATCGTTTTGGTTTTGTACACAAAATTAGTTCGACAGTCTTGCGAGTGTCAGCGAATTCCTCTGTGGTGCTGTGTTCTACTATTTTATTATTATTTAGTTATATTATATCGTGTTATTTGAAGAAGTAAAGTGCTAGTTTTTGATTATTGACAAAATATAAAAGTCAAGTAAGTATTGGCAATCATTGATAAATTAGTTTTACTCAAAATAAAGAAACATTATTATGCAAATCAACATTAAATTTTTTTTAGATAATGCCCTGGAAAAGTCGAAGACCTTTGTCAACCGCCGAACTTTTGGCGTTATTGGAAGGAGATGACGATTTACAACAAGCTGACAGTATCGACGCTGTGTATATTCCACCACCCGTTGACGACCTTACAGACGAGGAAGAAGTTGAAGATGAGATACTCGCAGACAGTATCGACGCTGTGTATATTCCACCACCCGTTGGCGACCTTACAGACGAGGAAGAAGTTGAAGATGAGATACTCGAGAATTGTATGAATTTACCAGACGTAGCTGGCACTTTTTCATACAAAGTTTCCAGAAGAAAAGGAGAATGAAGCTACACCATCAACGTCCAAAAAAATGAAAATTACACAAAACCAAAAAAAGTTATTCCAAAATGGATAAAAGAACATCCCACTTATAAAACTTCCCCACAAGACGAAGAACATATTAGAGTGGAGGAAATAGAAAATAAAATTGCTGGAAAATCACCTTTTGAAGTTTTTTCTTTGTACTTCAGCGACGATGTCTGGGAAAAAATTGTTTATTACTCAAAGAAGTATGCAAATGATCAAAACCGACATTCTTTTGAGCTCAACAAGGTTAGTCTAAAACGATTTATTGGGATACTGATTTTTTATGGATACCATACTTTGCCAGCTACAAAAATGTATTGGTCAAAAGATGAAGATAAAGGTATACCACTTGTAAGAAACTGCATGAGCAGAAATAAATTTGATTCTATCAAGCAAAATATACATCTGTCAGATAATCAGCAACTTGATAAAAATGATAGATTTTCGATGCTGATCCCAATCTTTGATATTGTACGGAAAACTGAGGGAAGTCTTTGGATCAGATATTCCCATGTACTTGAAAAAAAAGGTCTTTGATCAATATGTACTTCCAGTTCTACCATCTTCTTCTTACGGTGCCTTATCCTTAAGGACGTTGGCCATTACATTTACCCATTTAATCTTATTTGTAGCAGCCCTGAATAGTTCTATGGAGGTCATGTTCGTCCATTGCCGTAGGTTTTTAAGCCAAGAGTTGCGTCTTCTTCCTGGTCCACTTTTGCTATTCACTTTGCCTTCGATTATAAGTTGGAGCAGTTCATACTTTTGATTTCTTATGATGTGACCAAAATATTGTGTTTTCCGTTCTTTTATTATAAGCATAAGCTCTCTTTCCTTATTCATCCTCCGCAAGACTTCCGCATTTGTCGTATGGCTCATGTATAATATTCTGAGCATTTTACGGTAACACCAGAGTTCGAATGCTTGGATTCTTTTTTGTGTTGCTTCTGTCATTGTCCAGGCTTCAACACCATAGAGCAAGGTGGAGAAAACATAGCACTTAAGTATTCTAGTTCTCAATGAGATGCCCAGCTGGTGGTTGCATAGAACTTTTTGCATTTTGTAAATCATTGTACGTGCCTTTTCCAGGCGTATTCTTATCTCTAGTGAATGGTCCCAAGTTTCATCAAGATTACTTCCAAGGTACGTTGTTCTTGGTACTCTTTCCAGATCTGTTCCGTCGACATTGACCTTCACCCTTCTGTTTTGGTGCTTGCTGATGACCATCGTTTTTGTCTTCTTTATATTCAATTTCATTCCAAATTCTGTACAGGCTGTCGTTACTCGGCCCATTAAGCGTTGCAGGGCTTCAGCATTATCTGCCAGTATGACAGTGTCATCAGCATATCGCAGGTTATTTATACATTGCCCGTTTATAATTATACCATCCGAGGTGCCTTCCAAATCTTTCTGAAATATCTTCTCAGAGTAAACATTGAACAGCAAAGGTGATAGGACACATCTTATGATATAAGATAGGTCTTACTCCCTTCTCGATATTGATTTTCCAGATTTTTCGCTTTTTATTCTGATTTTAGCCTTTTGTTCTTGGTAGAGGTTTGAAATGATCCTTACGTAAAACTAGTATTACGGACGCAGTTAAAAAAATTACAAAGCTGAAATGGAACTGGGCAAGACATGTTGCCAGAGTCAGAGATGGAAGATGGACCAAGAAAATTTTAGAACTGAGACCTAGACACGATGCTTATCGTAATCGAGGACGTCCTCCAAAAAGGTAGTCAGATGACATCAAGCTTGATGCGCTTGATGCACAACTGGATTCAGGGTGCTGAAGATTGGATGGAATTCAGACTAAATTTCAGGACCAATTTAAGATAAATTTATTCCAGATCTCTTCATCAGCCGCCTACACATATTAGTAAATATGGTGAAACATTTGACTACAAAGTATTCGTCGCCTGCCAAAACAGTTGCCATCACTTATTGGAATATATTTTGTAAAAGAGATGGAAATAGCAATTTTCAGTGTTATTTCTATCAAATAATTGTCCACGTACACTTCAGATCATAAGTCGAGTTATGCTTACCGCATTGATTCCACTTAATTGCTGTCCAGCTTGAAGAGAACAAACCAATAATAGAGGTAACAACAACGAACGATCTACTAAAACTTTTCCAATACTCCAACCAACCCTGGTATTTTTTTCATTGTCTTGTTGTTCTTTTTTTAGTTCCAATATTTCTAAATTTACTGCAGTTTGCTTTGAATTCCTGAGTCGATTTAATTCTAAAATTTAGGAAACCGTCGTTAAAAATTAGGACAACTATGCACGAAATTTACCCTAAACTTACGTTGGAGGGCTTTGTGTTGATCTTTTTTTATTACAAACAAATACTTCGGGCTTTCAGGCAATAGTGGCAGTGCAAAGGCGCAGATAATCACAGGAATTACATATGCAGCCAAACAATGAGGCCAATAATCGGAATTACCTAAAACATAAAACATTATAAAATCAGTTTTCATCCATTCGTTGCTCCTATATATATTGGGAGATTCTTCTGAATTGGCGAATTGGAAAATTGCATAGTTATGAATAAAAAATATAAAAAATAACCTCCCATCAATTGTATGTATATAGTAGGTTATTATTCAGCTAAAACTTAAAACTTTAGATACAGTTGAAATATATTTATCAGATCTTTCATGCAACATCCACATTTGTATATTAAAAACGTCAAAAATAAAAAAAAAACAAGATTTTTCTCAAAAGTCGTCGGTGCAACATACTGTGTATTATATATACATATGTATATGTATTATATTAGTCGTCAACTACTTTATTGATTTATTTGAATGCGTTTCGCTTTTATTTTTAAAAGCATCATCAGTTCAAAAAACAATTTGTAGATTTTTTTAAGGATGTTATAAAAACTCTACGATAACTTAAAATTAAAGATTACAACACTAAACAAGAGAAACGAAACAAAAAAAAATACAAGAAAAACAGTAAGAATACTATTGTTCATTTAAATTTAACCGATGGCTTCATTTGAATGCTGGTTTAAGCTCTTTCGAGGATGAAACCACACTTATTGTTTTATATTCCTGCATAATATTTTATGAATGAAATGAGGTTGAATGCTCGAATAAATGAACTTTGAAAATAAGGCTATTATCGAGCACAAGTTAATTAAATCTAGCCCAAGTACTTTCGCTTAAAATAGCATCTTCAGGGGCATTTCGTCAAAATAAGACCTATCCGGCAAGCGTAGGATGTGGAAACATTAAAAATAACATAAATTGTACAAAACACTACACTAAAACGAGGACAAACAGTTTAAAATTACTTCTACGCTACATTCTCTGTCAGTTTCTGGAGGGATAATGTATTATCGCTATAATTGATATTCTAGTCAAAATTCAGTTTCTTCTTATGATTTTTAGAGGCATTTTCATCTCTAATGACTGGAGTATTCGTAAAATATCAAAAACGTCAAGGGCGCCCAAAGTGTTACAATCGTAGATTGGTAGGCGGCCGTCAACGTGATTGCAGATAACGTATAAGAGCAGAGAACAGAAAATCGACCGACAGGCCAGTACCACCACAGCAACTCAGTCTCAGGTTATCAATATCCACAATAAGACGAAGTAGTGACAGTTTAGATTCCGATGGACTTCTCAATAGTCAACGAGCAGGAAGAAGTCGTGGGAATACTTACGGCCTCTCGCGAAGACCATGCGAGGAGTGCAACTGCCGATTCAGCGAGCGCCAAGATGAACTCAGATTCGACAGTTGAAAACCATAGTGGGCGGAAGTAACGAAGAAGTTCTAATCAAGGAAAACTTATAGACTGAGCAGAAAAAAGATCCAGATCCAAATCTAGTGCGTGAGGTAAAGAAATATATAGATTTAAATCAAGTTCGTAAGCAGCAGAAGAAAGATTCAGATCTAAAGCTAGTCCGTGAGCAGAACAAAGATTCAGATGTAAAGCTAGTCCTAGAGCCGACGAAAGATCCAGATCTACAGCAAGATCGTGAGCAGAAAAAAGATCCAGATCTAAAGATGGTCTGTGAGTGGCTGGACAACGGAGCTAGGCCACAGTAGCAGGAGATTTGCAAATATGGGCAAGCACTGAAGGGCTATTGGCTTCAGTGGGACTCCTTGTGTTTGCGACATGACGTCATCACTCGTAAATGGGCGAGTCAAGCCGTGGGGCATTTTTGGATAAATAGGACCCTGGTCAGAGTCCGTGACAGGTATTACTAGCTTAATTGTCGGCAAGATATGGAGAATGGTGCAAACGATGTGACTTGTGTGCATCCAAGAAGGGACCCAAAACGAGACTTAGGGGAAAACTCCAACAATTCATCACTGGGACTCCATGAGAACGAGTTGCTGTTGATATTCTGGGGTCATTTCCAATAATAACATCAGGAAACAGGTATTTCATGGTTGCTTTGGACTATTTTTTAAAATGGCCAGAAGTAGTTACTCAACCAAGAAGCAATTACAGTTTGTGAGGCCCTGCTTGAGAATGTCGTTTTGCTACCACTAAATTCATAAAATGTTTTATATATAATAATAATAGTCTCCCGTTTTATACCGCACGCGGCTTTGGGAGTATAGCAGGGTAGTCTGCTATATCTAGGGCCTACGGTATACAAGGAAGGTAACATGGCCAGTGCTACGCTTCAACCGCCTATTATTACCCCTGGTTTTACCCAAGGTACTCATTTTATTCAGGCTGAGTCGACCTGGGGCCTATAGACATTTTAAAAATGCCTAGTTGTTCTTGCCGGCGGTAGGATTCGAACTCACGACCACCGGCATGCGAGGCAAGCACACTACCGCTTGCGCTACGCGGGCCCTTTAAAATGTTTTATACATATAAGTTATAAATCTACTCATATACTCATTTTCTTTTAGATGTTCTAAAGAGGAATTAAGTTTTTCTAAATTTCTGGACCAAAACCATTGGCTGCTACTCCATAACAAATTTATATTTTTCTACGAATTAAACACATTCCAACATTTTGCATATATATATATATATATATATATATATATATATATATATATATATATATATATATATTATATATATATATTATATTATATTATATTATATATATATATATATATATATATATATATATATATATATATTATATATATATATATTATATTATATTATATTATATATATATATATATATATAAATTTTCTGCACAGAAATATACAGGGCTAATAACAATGCAATTTAAAATAATGTAAATTATACAAAGTGTTCCAAAAAAGAGTGGTATATCAAAGTTATATTTTTTCTAATGGAAGGCCCTATATTTGATGTATATGGACATTTTTAAAATGTCCTTAAAAACAATCTATACTTTTATAAGGATTCCCTATAACTAAATACAGGGTGTTTTGGATTATTCCGATTTTTCTACAAATGTAAGGTTTTAGAAAAAAATAAATATCTACGAATCTTAAAGTCGGAGAAAATTTTTGAAATGATTGATTCGATGTAACACAGACGGTGTCAACATCTACAAATCACTCTACTTACCTAATACATTATGCATGGACATAATTTGTCCCAGCAATACACCTATAGTCACTCCCAGGGGGCACAGTACACCCGTAGATCCCCTCAAGTGAATAGGGGCTAACTCAGTTAAATACATAGGAACAACAGTAGTTGTGAGGCCTAAAAATAAATAAATAATTAAATCAAAAGTTTTTTCTCGGTGAGTTGGCCTTAGTCACACCAAGTAGCCAGATTCTTTTTTAAATATATCAAATAATAGTATTTATTTCAATATTCAGTCTGATGAAAATTAGTAAACATGCATCATAGTTGGTAGACTACAAGCCCATGGTAGATTTTTAATGGGTCATTTGGCCCAGCATAAATCACGTATAAAATGATAAAATATGTAGATAAGACAATTTACCACGCAAGAGGGTAACTAAGAACCGCACACCGCTAAATATTGATAGGAACTGACCTCAAAAGTTAAAATTCTCAGTGGTTAGCAAATTTAAAATAGAAACTGAATAAAAATCGAAAAACCAAATTTATATGGCTGAAATTCTAATCGTTTATTGTTTTTACCAAGATAAGCCTTTATACCAAATTTTATTAAAATTATCTAATTTATAATATGTGTTCGGATCTCTATGTCACTAAGTATACAGGGTGTTATAATTGGGGTTGGCTTAGTAAAAAACTACTGGCAACATTGTAATGAAATTTTATAGCATCAATTATTACTTCATAATTTTCAAATCAAAATATTTCGAAAACTGTACACAGTATCGAGTTTTACCAAGAGTACCTTTTTCGTGTAAAATTGAATAATGTTTAAGTTTACTTGAAATTTTGATTAATAATTATACTCTTAAAAAAGTTATATTGAATAATACTTAG
The DNA here is from genome assembly GCA_918026665.1 of Diabrotica balteata. Classification (NCBI taxonomy): domain Eukaryota; kingdom Metazoa; phylum Arthropoda; class Insecta; order Coleoptera; family Chrysomelidae; genus Diabrotica; species Diabrotica balteata. The sequence goes on along the minus strand of OU898278.1, from coordinate 54,882,239 downwards.
TACGATCCGTGTAACTAGCGCCCTCTATGAGAATAAGATATAAAAACAAATTCATGGGATGTATCAGCTTCCAAAACATATTCGTATAAAATTTCATTACAATGTTGCCAGTAGTTTCGGCAAAATCGTAAAAAATACGTAAATTTTTTTTTACTTTAACGCCCTGTATCTTGAAAACGGATGGCGTTACAAACATTTTTTACTAAGCAAACCCCAATTATTTTTCAGTGTTTTACCTACCCTAGAGACGGGGTTACCTTTTTTTGAAACACCCTGTATATGTTTCTTTATTTCTAAATACTAGTGACACAGTGATTTTTATTGTAGCATAATATTGTTTTCATTTATAAACTTACCTGAAGAAAATCCAACCAATAATCTTCCGATGAACAATAATTCTATCGACATTACTGGTCGACTTATAAAAAACAGTACTGCAGAAAGAGCAGCTAATCCAGAACAAACTGCTAACACACCTTTCCGGCCTATCTTGTCAGCCAATACCGAACCTCCCAATGATCCAATTGCCGCTCCAACCAAAAATATGGATACTATCGAAGCCCATATTAAATCGAGTTGGGTTGTACTAGGCGTATCTCCAAATCTCTCTGTAATAATATTTCGACAAAACTCTTTGATTACCTAAAAGTCAAATACTTTAATGTCATTAAAGTACCCTGTTAAAATATATAATAGGGATGTTGACTATTTTTGGCAAAATATTTAAAAACTGTATACAATATAGCCCAAAATATCAATAGCTTAGCCAATAGCTTCATCATTCGTCAAAAATTCTTTTCATTTTATCGAACTTCTTAAACAATACCCTATCTCACCGTCAGACATTCTAGTAAGTTTCGACATCGTTTCACTCTTTACAAACATTCCTGTAGACGAAACTCTAAACATTCTGAAAACTAAAAACAGTATCCAGCAAGAACACTATTAAACATTGTATGTCCAACACTTATTTCATATTCCAAAATCAATTCTACAGACAACTAAATGGTGACCCAATGGAGCTACTATCTCCAGTAATTGCCAATATCTTTATACGCCAGTTGGCTACGATTCATTGACGATACATTCGTCAGTTGGCACCATGGCAGGGATGCTTTAATTCATGTAATAGTACTAATCTTAGCTCTAGGTTTAACTGTACTAAATTTTTCGGAACAACAATGTGGTATGAAGATTTTGCATATAGTTGTACATTTTTACAATCGCCACAGAATACACTAAAATAGTAAGTAAAAAGTTATTTATTCATGTTCCATGCTCGAAAAGTATTAGTAAATTGTGGCTTCAGTTATCCCGCAGAAATCCAGCACTTGTGGTTACACATAAATATTTTTTATACACAATAAAATGTATTTTTGTAAAGATTATTTTGATGCAAGTTTTTTTTATTATTAAAAGTTATTATTTTTCACAATTTCAAAGATGAAAATTTGAATTTCTAGGTTATAAAAATGTAGACAAAATCAATAATGTTGTGTACTTTTAAGTGTTTTGTATTAATAATATATACATACAGTATTGTGCGAATTAATGTGAACAGAGATCGACATTCAGTTTTCATAAGTTGGCACACCTGCTGTGCCAATTCTGTCAACTGTTTTGTCAAAAAAAAAAACAACATAACCTCAAAACCTTATTAGTATATCGTTCAAAACACGTGCGTTGTGTTTTATATCATTATTATATTTTGTTGTATCTCAGATTATGTGCAAGTTGGTGTATTTTCATTGATTTAACTGTGCAATCAGGTTTAACTTTTTAATATGGATATCACTCCTAGGAAAAGAGAAAGGATCATAACACTTAGCGAGCATACACCAATGACTCAAAGGACATTGCAAAGAAGTGTTGTGTAAGTTTGGGTGCAGTATACAAAATAATTAAACAAAAAAAGAAACAAGGTCAGTTGAAGTGCAGTGGAAAGGAAAATGTGGAAGAAAACGGAAGACTACTCTTCGAGAGGAAGCCTTTCTTTTGCGCGATAGCAAACTTCATCCCAGAAAAATAAGTCATGACCTCTAGCAAGATTTAGAAAAGGCTGGAAAAAAAAATTCACGACTCAATGGTACGCAGACGTCTCTTAGAAGGAGGAAGAAGAGCCATGAGACCGCAGAAGAAAAAACTTCTGACATTGCCTATGATGAAAAAAAATGACTAAATTGGGCAAAAATATATGCTCATTGGAGTGCAGAAGATTGAAGAAAAGTGTTATTTTAATACAAGGCCCTAGTACAGGGCCAGCGATCAAAATTCGTACGAAAGGCAGCCAATGAGTCAGTTTCAGCTAGCTATATTAACCAAACAGTTAAACATCCCACCAAAAAATGTTCTGGGGCTGTTTTTCATACCCAGGAATTCGCACTCTTATTCCCATTGGAGGTATGATGAACAGTGAAAAGTTGCTAGAGTAACGCTTAGCTATAGAGCTTGACAAAGTACAGGCCGAAGGGACTGCAATTTTTCAACAGGATTCAGCTCCGTGCCATGTATCGAAGGTTATGATGAAATACTTCAAGGATAATAATATTAGCCTTCTTGATTGGCCTGGGAATTCACCTGATCTTAATCCTATTGAAAATTTGTAGGCAATATGTAAGGCTAAACTGCAAAAATTTGACTGTACGACAAAAACAAAAATGGTGGAAGCAGTGATTAAGGTGTGGTTTAGAGATGAAACAATCACAAACAATTGCAAAAAACTTGTTGATTCCATGCCTAGAAGACTCCAGGAAGTCATAAAAGTAAAAGGGGATATATTAAATACTAATGAATGAAAAAATCTCATGTAAGTGTACCTAAATTTACCTTTTACCTAAATAAATCATATTTACAAATTAATTCTTTTTGTTTACATTAATTTGCACAATACTGTATGATTACTATTATGTATTTATTATCGGTTGCAGAAATACCCTTTCTTTGTATATTACTTAAGGGTCTTTACATTTCTAGCTTCACTTTACAACGTGCAGAAGTTGCGAAGAAAGTGGTTACCGCAATATAATCAATTATTAACAAATTCGAAGTATTTAACTTGATAAAGCCACTTCCAATGGTGAAAAGAACGTTTTCAAATAGATTTTAACCGTTAGTAGGCAAATTTAGAAGGAATTGTACAAAAATTAGTGTAATTTTAGCAGATTAACATACGACGTATATGACAGCTATGATATTTGTGAACAAGAGACGTCATGCAATATAATAATTACATTTTAATTATATATATATATATATTATATATATATATATATATATATATATATATATATATATAAAATAACGGATTGATTACGGCTGTCGTCGCTTCTCCGCCCCCAATTTCCATCTTTTTCTGTCATATGCAGTTGCCTCTTTTAAGTCTCTTGCCGCCACTGCTTCATCAATATCGTTGCGCTAACTTCTCCGTGGCCGTCCTCTCTTTCTTCTATCAGGAGGGATCCATTCCAGTACTCTTCTAGGCCATCTGTACTCTCGCATTCTTTTAACATGTCCGAACCAGATTAATTGTTTTCTTTCTATGTCATCATTGATATTTCGCTCCATTTTCATTTCGTTTCTTATTTGTTCGTTTCTAACCCTCTCCAGTTTTTATCAACTGCAGCTTCGTCTCAGATAATCCATTTTTGTCGTCATAAGTTTGTTTCTATTAGCTTTGGTGACGTCCCATACTTCCGAACCGCAAAGGGCAATACTTTGAACTATACTACCGTAAATGTGTTTTTTGTTTCTCGTCGAATTGTTTTTTGCCAGAGACGAGAGTTTAAGGCACTAGTCGCTGCTCTACCCTTGTTTATTCTTTCCCTGATTTCATCTGCGCTATTTCCCCTCTTAATGAAAATGACCCCCAAATACATATTTGCAGGATTGTACGCCTTCGATTTTGTCGTCTTCCAAGACATATTTCATCTGTTCCCACTGATGTGAGACATATTCACATTCACATGTGAGAGATATTCACATTTTGTCATATTCATGTTTAGACCTGCCACCTCATATTCTTCTTGCATTTTTCTTACCATATAGCTAAGATCGTGCAAAATCGAGGGTAAAAGGGGTATACGAAGAAAGAAGAAATCCTGGCTCCGAAACATCAGAGATTGGACTCACACTCTCACACAACAGGAAATGACTTAATCCATCAAGCCCAGAACAGAGAGAAATTTGCCATATTGATCGCCAACCTCAATAGAGAAGGCACTTAGGAGGAGGAGGAGCTAAGATCGTAGCTGTCTTCGGCAATTACTTCCTGGTCATTCGCAAAGAAAAGTGTATATAGCGTGTTTTCTTCCACCGTTATTCCCACGTTTCTACATTTTTTTACCAATTTTACTAAGGATCTGTCCAAATAGATTTTAAATAAGGTGGGTGATAGACAGGAGCCTTGTCTTAGTCCCTTTGTTGTTTGAAAAGGAAAGGTAATTTCTTGTCCCATTTTAATTCTTGCAAAGTTTTGTTTGTATTATTTTTGAGTGGCGTTAATAAGAATTGGGTTTATTTTCAAGTTAACCATTTCTATCCATAGTTGGGAGATCGGTACACTGTCATATGATTTTTTCCAAATCTATTAAAGCTATATGGGTTTCTCTATTTCTCTGCACTCGTTTTTCGATTGCAATTTTTAATGTGAAAATATTATCCATAGTGGAGCGTCCGGCCCTAAATCGCGCTTGTTCTTCGGGTTGTTTGTCTTTATCAGAATATCATTTCCTATCAGGTTTCGTAGTACTTTTGAATATAGTCGGCCTATAGTAACAATCACTGCGATCCCTCTATAGTTTTTAGGATCCCTCTTTGTGCCTTTCTTGTGTATTGGGTATAAAAATTAAATTCCTTAAAAATAAAGAAAAATATTTAGATTTCGCTAAAAAAAAACCAACCTTAAAAACCACTCCTTCCCCTCATTACTTTTCGACCCTAGTGTTAACTTTATAATCACCCACATCTATCATACCATAATATCTTATCATTTTTTCACCCTTCACATCTACATCACACTCCTGTCCCTTCTTTTCTTTCATTATTTCTTGGTCAACTCATATATCTAACATGCACTCAATAGTTTTAAAGTCAGTAATCATTCAAACATCATCTAACTGTTTTTCAAAATTCATATATTTTTCCCCTATTAAAAAATCCTTATCCAACATCGCTCACCTTCTCTTGGTCAACAACTTAGTAGCACACTTATACATCAAATTTTAGGTTTTTATTACTACTAAAATACATTTTGTTCAGGGTGCTAGATGCTGTAAGCATAAAGGACCCCTATTATCTCTAATCGTTGATTAACTTCTTTTCTCCTTTAACCATCCCCTCCTTCTTCAGTCATTTCCTCTACTTTTATTCTCATCAAGTCTCTGAGGAGCTCAGCCTCTTCAATTTTAAACATAGGTTATAACTCTTATTTCTTCAGCCTGTAGATTTTCAATTTACCAAACTTGTTTTTATTAATTTCTCACCATACTAACAGTCTTAAATAGTCATTTAAATACAAGGTCTTATATTAGCTTCAAATATTTGCTATTAAAATTTTTACCTGTCCTAGATGTGATAAACATAAAAGGATAATTTTCATATATATAAGCTAATCTAACATAAAATACACTTTTAGACCATATTCCATACGACAAAAAAGCAACATAGGTTGCCTAATACACAGGTCATCCTCTTAAACATGACTTTAACACCATTGGTGATTTCACGTCGATTATAACCCAAATTTTAAATCCCAAAACCTATATTGCTGTTATTATTTTTTAAAATCATCAAAAATAATTTTTGAATCTTTTGGCTGTAGTAACACTAGGTATAACTAATATAGTTCTATGTTACATTGACATTTTGTTTTTGACACCTTTCATAGGTATATTGTAAATCAGTTTCCAGCTGTTCTCCGTGCGTAGAGGTTTTCTCCCCGGCTCTGGAACTCATTTTTTTGCAATGTATGTTAGCTGAAGTCATATTTAAATTAATACTGAACATCACAGTTTTTTTAACAACAAGATGTATAATCTTTTATAACTATATGTAATTTAAAGGGTTTTTACCCATGTATTTTTGGTGGCTCAGGCATTTTAACCTAGTAAGTATAGCCATTTTTGCTTTTTAACCATAGTCAAAATTTCATAACCACGTTTGTTTTAACTAAATGGTTTATACTTATTTTAGGCGATTTTAAACCTGATGATGGACTGTTTAGTCCGAAAACGTTTGTTTTTTTGATGTAGCCCTTTTAAGGGTTTTTAAATAAATATACCCACTTACGAAGACTAACCTCTTTTTTTGTGATACGTGGTATACAGCCAGCTACAGGAATTGTTTTCCTTGTGGATTTTATATAAAATGTTTCCTATTATGGAAAACGTTTGACGGAAATATTATATTTTTATTCTAATACACACAACACATCTATTGGACGAAACTAAAAATATTAACTAAGAAAAACACAAGGATTAAGAACGTCATATAACAGAGACAACTAGCAAATTACAGAAATTGTAAAGAGAGAGAGAGAGAGAGAGAGAGAGAGAGAGACACTTATTTTAAACTGCTAAATATTAACGAACCATTCCTTAAAAATGAATTAATGGAGCGTAACTGTTTTCTAATTTATTCAATGTTTAAAGTAAGTATAAGACTTCTAACAATAGATAGGTAATACGCATTTTATTGTTTTACTAACAATTTTAATTATGCTAAACAAAAGATATGCCATGAAGTAAAATTTGAATTGCTAAGTATCTTTATTTTAAATTTATACAGAAAATGGGAACAACGATTAATATTAAAGATAATATTAAAAATACATAGTAATTTAAAAAATGTTTCGTAAACTGGAATTAGCGATTAGAAATTGGATTATTGATCTAATGCCTAATCCCCATTAAAAATATTTTCCTATAATGATTATCTATGATTATATGTTTGCAACGGATTAGTTAGATACATATACATAATGCGTTGCAAGATATAGTAGAAAATTGTCTCGTGTTATATTAATCATGACATGTAAGGTTCGCCCAAATAAACTATGAAATGGATGTTTAAATCCGGTCCTTTCAGATGCAGATAATAGGACGAATCAACTTAAAAAGTAAAATCAAGACAAACTACAATAACAGTGAATAAGTATTGTTATTCCAATTTCCAATCATTTATAACAGCAATTAAATATCAACCCAACGACGCAATTATCTTAGAAATAAGGAATTGTTATCAAAAATAAAATAAATATTATAATACCTTTTGTATAGTTGCGGCAACATATATAGTAGAACGCTTTAAACGAGGCAACGTTGGATGTCGCATATTTTTTCCTTTTTAAGATGTCTGACCGAATGTCGTTTTACATGGGAAGCAGTTTCTTAGTAGAGTGTAGAGTATTGTTTGCCGTAATTTAATTATTTTGAATAGTAACATACGATAACAACACTGATTTTGTAGGAAGTTAAAGTATCGATGTGAATGTAATTGCAGAAAAACAGTATTCCCAAATAAGTTTCGAATGTATTTAAATTCTGAAACATAGCAAGTATGTTTAAACATGTACAAAAATCTTCATAAGATACTCGGATTCGATGAAAAACTGTTGGTATAAACAACTTGTGATTTAACAGAAATTCCACTTTTAACTATACACAAAATAGTTCAAAATCAATCCTATCATCGCAAGAAGTAATATAACTACAAATGTTAAGACCTATAGACGCTTCTCTTCTACAAGGACTGAAAACCACAATATACAATTGCTACATAAAATCCCTACAATAGAAATATTAAGAAAGAAATTGGAAACAACCGGTCGGAACATTAACTGCCGTGAGAAAATTCTTCAAAATCGGTTAAAGAAAATAGGCCTTACCTTTAAAACAACAAATAATCGTAAAAAATTATAGAAAGCCAAATTACCAGACGCAATATATGCCTAGAACAAACTAATAAATTACGCAAGAAAGTATGCGAATTTACTTTTTAGACAAAATTTGGTATGATACCCACGATACACTTAAAAAAGGATGGACAGATAGTTCAAACATGTGCATATCAAAAATGCCAGCAAATAAAGTATTGTACATTGCGAGGAAGTGAGGGGTGGGTTTCGAATACTTTAAAATTATGCGGGAAGAAAATACAGGATTGTTGTTGTTGACTACCACAAGAATTTGGAAGTTGATATTTTTAAAATTGGTTTGAAAACTTACTGACCTCGAACTTGGAGCCTAGTAGTGTAATAGTGCTTGACAATGCTTTCTATCATTCCCGAGAGCTCACTAAGATACCAAATACATCTTCAAAGAAAGCTGAACTGCAAAGCTTATTAATGGACCATGATTTGTATTTCGAAGATTTATACAAAACACAACTTATTAAAGTTGTAACATAACTCTACTGTGACTTGTAAACAACTTATTAAAGTTAAAGTCGTACACAAGAAGCAATATAACACATTATATACGCCCTAGAGAGTTTTGCCGAAAAGCATGGGGATACACTATAGTGAGACTTCCCCCTAATGATTATCAGAAAGCGGTCAATAGAATAAAACATGACGAGCTGATGAAAATATTAAATTCAATTGGTCTAGACAGCAGAGATCCCCGTATAATAAACAATATCTATTACGAACAAACTGCAGCTGTTAGAGTTGGGAATCAGTTAACAGACGACATAAAGATAAAAAGAGGTGTGCGACAGAGATGTATATTGTCTCCATTATTATTTAATACATATTCAGAGTACATTATGAACCTAGCGCTAACGGAAATAGACGATGGAATACTTATAAACGGAGAACGATTGAACAACATAAGATACGCTGATGATACTGTCATTTTTTCAGACAGTCCTGAAGATCTGCAAACACTTGTCTCCAGGGTGGCAGAAGTAAGTAGCAGGTTTGGGCTTTATTTTAACATAAAAAAACCAAATACATGGTTATAAGCAAAAATAGGATACCACCTGGTCAATTACTAGTTAACCAACAACCTACAACACAAATCACCAACTTTTGTTATCAGGGTGCAAACTTAAATGAACAATAGGAGCAATCGACGAAAATTAAGATAAGGATCGAGAAGGCAAGATCAGCTTTCGTCAAAATGAAAAAAATCTTTAACAGCTACGATATAAAATTGGAAATAAAAGTTCGTTTACTCAAATGCTACGTATTCTCCGTTCTTTTATATGGCGTCAAGTCATGGACCTTAACTGAAGCATCACTGAAGAGACTCGAAGCATTTGAGATGTGGTGATATAGACGCATGTTGAGGAGTTTCTGGATAGACAGAATTACCAACGAAGAAGTACTACATAGAATGGGTAAATAGCGCGAACTAGTCGTAACCATAAAACGTCGCAAACTGAAATACCTGGGCCATATAATGCGCAATAACCAACGAGATGACCTACTTTGGACCATACTTTAAGGTAAAGTGTATGGGAAAAGAGGTCCAGGACGAAGAAGAATATCCTGGCTGCATAACTTGCGAAAATGGTTTAACTTAACTTAACCACTACCGGACTTTTCAGGGCAGAAGTCAACAAAGTCAGAATAGCCATGTTAGGTACAACATCCGTAACGGATAGGCACCATAAGAAGAAGAAGAGACTTCCACCCTATTTTTGTGTCTTCAATCGTATAGAGTTAATTTGGGGACAATTAAACAAGTATAAGGCGTGCAAATAGATTTTCTAAATTTGATAACAAGGTTTTCTTCTTCTTCTTCTTATGTAGACATTACTCTCTATGTTTTTCGTAGTTGCCGTTCCATCGTTTTTGTGGTTTTTCTACTGACGACTCTATTTGTCGTCATTCAGCTTATATGATCGTTCCATTCTACTATTCTATTATTTACACAGTCCTTGATGTACTCCACCTTGCATCTACATCATATATCTGTACTTCTAACTCTATCTCATAGTGTCTTACCATAAATTTTTCGTTTTCTATGCAGATTTATTTTGATATTATGAATGAATATGTAAAATGCAAAATAAAACGTTTTAAAATGCACAAAATGGTACATTACAAATAAGCTCGAAGTCTGTATAGAGTACCATGGGAATACAAGATTAGAGAAAATATATAATGGACAGAAGTGTCGATAGAGACAAATCATGCAAGCAGCGGAGAAAAAAAAAAGAGAGAGAGAGAGAGAGAGAGAGAGAGAGACAGAGAGAGAGGGAGAGTGAGAGATAGGGGCTAGGGAGGGAGAGAAAGAGAGAGGAGAGAAGGAGCGAGAGTATATAGAAAGATGTATCTCTTTCTCTTATAAATAATAATAGTACACTAGTAATAAGTAATATTCTTCCTTGTATTATGGCGTATAATGGCAAGGTACTAACAAATAATTAAAGCGATATATCACTATTGTCTCAGTAAAATTTAAAACAGATTGCATTATAATGTTACCTACCTGTGCAGGGGTATTTACAACGCCAATATTGTAGCCTACTGGTAATGACAGTCCTATGGTTGTTGCAGTTCCTGCCAATATCAGCAGAAACGTCCATCCCGGGCGTTCTATTGAAATATCCTGCAAATGAGAATATTTGCAATTAAATCTAAGAAAAGAAAGTTAAAACGGAATCGTTACATTTGGGCTAAATTAAAACTTTCGTAGACCAAACATAACTGTTACAAACTTATCTATAGCGACGAAAGCGAATTTGATGTCTCTGTGGGAGATTATCGAAAGCGTGTGATTCGCGAAAAAACAGAAGCATTTCATAAGGACTGTCTCAAAAGGACTGTAAAGTTTCCACAAGGCATCACGGTGTGGAGTTGTATGTTGGTCAGAGGATTGGGACCTTACATTTTATTGAGACCATAGTAAAAGCTGCCAAATATCAAGATATCCTTAAACATTCGTTTCTACCAAGTGCGGCAAAGTTATACCCATCCGCAGATTATATCTTTCAGTAGGATGGAGCCTCATTTCATATGGCTAGATCTACCAAAAAATGGATGGGACAACATGACATTAAAGTTTTTCACCTTCTTGCAGCCCGGATCTTAACCCAATAGAGATACTTTGACACAAAATTAAATAACGACTAAGAAATAATCGTCAGCGTACTTTGCTACGACTACGTACTAAATTGCAAGAAATATGGGATAATTTCACCCCTGAATTCTGTGAAGGCCTAGTTGATACAGTGCCCAATAGAGTTCATATTGTTATTCAAGCTAAGGGCGACTTTACACGCATTATTAATTTTTATTTTTAATTTGTTAAAAACCTCTTGTTCCAATATTTAGTTGTTAGCATTTTTTGGCTATCAAACAATTAATTAAATAGTAATCAACATAAAATATATAATTAAACTGTAAACATAATTCCATTCATCATACAAAATGTTGTTACTTTCATATTTACAATTGAAAGAAATTAAAATAAAAGAATTTCGGTATTTTATTTGCAAAATAAGTGTTTGTTCCAACATATAGTTGTTATACTACGTTCCACGTTTAGAAAATAAGATTGCGGAGATAGGGCCATGTATTTCTTATGGACGATAGCAACGCGGCGTTGCCACGATACACACAAGCACAATTTAGGGTTGTATAATTTGTATTTTTGTTTCCACAAACATGAATTAAATTAATGTTTTTTAACGTAATTGACCAAAAGTGCCCATTCGAAACAAGAGATGAAAAGTAGGGAAAATGATTTTAATTAGATAAATAGTATTTACAAAAGATAATTTTATTTTATCTTATTTTAATTTAACGACAGTTTATTTGTTTTTCGGTGAGAATACGATATGCCATAAATCTTAGAAATCAGTAGAAAATATTGACCGCTTGGAATGCGTACCTATATCTAATTACTAATTGCAACTTAATTTTATGTCGTTCTCTGACTACATAATGATAATAAGGCTTTTATTTAGTAGTTATTCTGACTTTACAGTTAAGTGTTAATTGAAAATGAAAATTCAAAAATGAAGCAAAGGGAATATCTTGGACATCCGTGCAAAAGAGAGTGTCTGAGAGTTTTGGCAACACTGATCTTCATAAGCGTAATGTTATTTTCTTAACTTGAAACAAAGAATAGGGCTCGTATATTCCAACATTTAACTGTTTTTAATTAGGTATTAAAGGTTACAGATTACAACTAGTGCGACTCTCAACCTGACACACTGCGATCTCTACATATTTATTGTGCTTACCTATTTCAGTTAAAGCTCCTCATCCAGCTCTATTATCTTAATGAGTTCTCACACCTTTGAGAGAGATCCTTTCATATCGACTGATGCTTTTGGTTTGTCCTCTTAGAGTTCTAGATACTACTGCCTTGTGAGCAGTAGTATCCACACTGACATAAGAAGTGAAGAGCGGTTCCTCTTCTTGTAGACAGAACCGACAAGTATCCTCTTCTGTCAAATACAACTCAAATGCTTATTGAGCCTGCACCCACTATCACCCTGACAATTTTTGGACAGTAAGTCGGCTGTGAATTTGGCTAAATGTTCCTTAATGCACTTTTTAACTTGTCTTTGTCATGGTGCATTTTTCCACCCTTCCAAATACTTTTCTTGCTTCCATTTATCAATGGCTACTGTTCGTTCTCACAAGACAGGGCTCCGGGCCAATCAATGGCGCAAAAGACCAGTTTATCAACCTTATCATTGCCTGATGCTCTTTCCAGAGCTGATACAATGTTCCTCAATCTGTGTAGACTACAATCAAACTGTAAACAACAACAGTAAAACAAGCATAATTCAAAGTAAGTTATTTTATTCTTTTTGTTTTCTGCTAAAGTGCTTTAATCTTTTGTGGCTACAGATAACAACCAATTTTTTCGACTTCACTTTTAGAACACATCACAATAATTTAAAAAGAAATTTTCAATTTCTACGAGCATTAAGTGGTTGTTACAAGTAGTTGATACAAGAAGTCTAGAGCTTAGAATCCCATTGATCAGATTTTCTGTGTCTTGCTGAATGTCTTGACTCTGAAAGAGAAAAAACAATCGATGCCTTTGAGATGCACATATACAGACCGATGCTGAGAATTCCGTGGATACAAAAAGTTACCAACGATAAAGTTCTTCGGCGCATGAGTAAACAAAAAGAATTATTAAGTATAATCAAAGAGAGGAAAATAGAATACTTGGGTCATATGTTAAGAGGTAAAAGATATTAATTACTCAGAATCATATTGGAAGGTAAAGTAAAGAGCAAAAGATCAGTAGAAAGAAGCCAGAACTCATGGCTGAAAGACCTGAGGAGATGGTTTGACCGCTCATTAACAGAAATCTTTCGTGCAGCAATTTCCAAAGGTACAACTTCGTTTGGATCGCCGACTTTCGAAAGGAGACGGCACAATAAGAAGAAGTGGTTATTAAGTCATCTTATGGATGCTGACGCGACTGAATGAAAACCTTAACAGGAAGGCCTGCACCAGAAGGTCACACGAACTTACTTTTTTGATCAAACTTGTTATTTCGACGGTGTCCAGAGATCTACTAGCTGGAAGTACAGTTAAGACACACGACAATAATGGCTGGAACTAACATGTTAACAATGCATTTGATCAATACCAAAATTAAATAATGATTTACTGTTAATAAAGTAAACGATTTACTGTAAACATTTTCTTATTATTACTGGATGAAATAGTTACAAGGAATAATATTTGGTTAAATTAAATTTAGAAATACGTTACATTTTAGAGCTTCTCGATTTTCTTTATTGACGCAATTTACTTTCGTACCTATGTTGTACAGTGGAAGAGCTGTCGCGTTCCTAATGAGAATCCTGAATAATACTCACGTATTTGTTATTGAATTTTTTTTTTTTGCCTTTGGTTCAAGACCTATTTTTAGCCAGACAATTGGTTGAATACGTAAAAACAATCTCCTACACTTCCTTTAAATTCATGACAATTTCCTAACCGTTCGTTCATTCGTTCCTTCACTCAATTTCCTAACCTTCCCATTGAAAACACTGTTGGGTGACTATACAAGAAGGATTGAACAGGAACACACGCTTCACGCTAAGGTGTCCTTCATAGAGACTTTTTTAACACAATACAGGCAACAGTTAAAGGTAAATGACATAAAAGGAAAGACAATGGGAAATACAACAACTAACGTCCTACCATTTCGGATTCACACAACACTGAAAAAGGCAGTTTAGATTTTCTGTTTGGTACGTTTGAAAAATTCCCATATAATCGATCGAATAGTTGAATTTCGACTACCTTTATATAGAATAGAAGCAACGTTCTGCGGCAGTATGATTTTTTGTTGGGAGATGGCTTGAAATAAAAATTTTATGGCTTCTTAATTATACCGACATTGAAACATCCAGTGGTTAAGGTCGTCATAACTGCCATTACATTCACATATATCAGTTTCAGAAAGTTTTATTTTATATACGTAAGCATTTACTGTAGCATGTCCAAAAAGGCATCTAACGTAGATAGTATAAATTTTCCGAGAGATGGGACTTCTGTCATTTGGAGGAGCAGATGGAAGAGTAGGTTATATACTGCAGTATGTATTTTGCTACTGTTAGTTAAGGATTGTCACTCAATTTCCCAATTAAGTCTAACATGTTTCTTCCTAGGTGAAACTATATCCCATTTGGGCAACTCGTTGTACTCTATACCCACTAAAGTAGCATATTTAGCCAAATGGTCTACTTTTTCATTGCCTGGAATATTAGAGTGAACTTTAACCCACACAAAGTTAACAATTCTTTTTAGAAAAATTAAAATCCTTAGCGTTTCAAGCGCATTTACAATTAGTCTGTTGGTATATATGTGTTTAGAGAAGTGTCTTAATGCGAGGAGGACGGACTGTGAGTCAGATAAAATTATATATCGTTCGAAATATAATGTGCTATTAATTATCCAATCCAACGCCTTGACAATGGCAATTCAGCTGTTAATATTGAGCAATATGATTTTAATTTGTGCTGAAAATAATCTTGAACATTGTCTATGTAAATGGCACAGCCAATAGTAGCAGGCGATTTTGAACCATCGGTATAAATTTTGCAGGAATGGTTAGTATTTCAGCTAGTACTACTAAATCTTCGTGAACAATTGAAATAGATGAAGGAATTACTACAGCAGGTTTATATTCATATAGTAAGTCATAATTGGAGCCAAAGAATGGAATCCCTTCTCCATTGAATGAATATTGTGATACATTGGGAAAAGCAACAGCTAGAGTTGGAGAGTTTTTATTTGCCCACCATTTGTTTGTTAGATTTTCAACAGAGAGACAAGATATTTTTTGTAATAAGCTGTTTTGATTATTAAACTGGCATTTAAGAATAAATTTTTCAGCCAAAAATAGACGTCTTAAATGTAAAGGTGGCTCGTTACATTCTGCCAAAGGGGCTGCTGTGGGAGTAGATTTGAGAGCTCTTAGGATCAACCTTAAAGCTTTGTATTGTCTTCGATCCAAATTAATCAAATGAGATTTTGCCGCTGATCCATAGAAAAAGCTTCCGTAGTCCAAAATTGATCTGGTATATGCTCTGTAAAATAATAAGTTTATTACGCATTGTCAAGGAACTCACGAATTATTATGGTTATCTAATATTTGTTTTTCCTGCGTACCGGCATATACCGTAATGAGTTTATTTATTTAAATTATTTTAAAATCAGAAGATTTGCATTAATTTATACAAGTAGAATTGTATAGTATAATTTTATTTTATAATAACCGTTTTATAATTTGTGTTGATGGTCTACAGACTATCTCTTTCACGTATCCCCCAAAAGTGTACAATTGTTAGAGAAGTGCAGTTATAGCCCAATTTAGTTAGATTTTTACTCGACACAACTGTATAGACGGGTTTGATAGTCGAAATATGGAGTATGAGATAGTACAAAAGGATTCCCATCTAGGGATTCATAAATTTTTTAGTAGAACCATTTTTTAATAAATAATCAAAATGTCAAACTCATTATTAATCATACAATAACTCCGTACAATTTAGTTCAAATTAAATAAAACTTCACAACTTTTAGAAAAAAAAAGAGGTCCTACTACCTTTAGGAGCCGAGATGGCCCTTTTTTTAAATTACTGTAAAGCCTGGTACACACACACCAGTAAATTGGGAAAGTAGCTGGCATGCCAGTTGCTGGCATAGGCCAGTTGCTGGCATAGGCCAGTAACTGGCAGGCACAAAACATATTTGCTAGTATTTGGCATGCCAGTAGCTCGCTTGCCTATACCAACAAGGCGAAAAAGCAGGGTAGATTTTTACACATTAGTACTTGTGTTGTAATTACAAGTTTTTGAGTTTCCAACAAAAAAAGAGGATCCATGGAAGGTATTCGGAATGAATTCAACAAGCAAATATTGCTGATGACTACAGATATTGTTACAAATTTAATATTGAATCCGAAGCAGAACTGAAAAAAGAAAAAAATTTGGGTAAAAAATTGGATTGCTAGGCAAGAAAATTTTGGAGCAATTTTTTATTTTGGCCTTTATAGTAATACCTTTACCCAGTTCCTACTGAATTATTATGCAAACATTGTCACGGGCTATTTTATTTTTATATAGAGATGATTTAGAATTCAAAAGACACTCCAATTCTCTATATATAGCAATATATTTTATGGATCATCACCCCAACTAAACATTTTTTAAATTAAAAAGTTTAAAAATACAGCGAATAATTTTTATCACCAACCCAACAAATCTGACAATTTTCTGCTAGCTACTGGAATGCCCGTAGCGGTAGCGCGCGTTCACACATGCTACTGATACTTCCCACGTACGCGCCTTGTATCTCACAGCATGCTACTAGTAAGAAAAATCAAATTAATTGCGATTAGCTATTCTTCCAGGAACTAGCATGCCAGTTAACGTACACATTTGCCAGTTTGTGGACAGTAGCTGGTGCTTACTAGGTACTGGTATACAGTAGCTAGTGCTTACTAGGTATTTTTATGCCATTGTGCTAGTAATATGCATGTGTATCTCCGGTTGTACGTTGAGTTTTTAACAAAACTATTAACAAAGAAAAACAGTAAAAATTATTTGAACAGTAGTGTTGTAAACAAAAAGTACTTTGCGCTCCGACTAGAATAAAGAAGTGAAGGCAGCCGAATAAAGGGCCAGTCACGCTCTTCAACAAATCCAACGCGGTTTCAAAATAGAGCACTTGGAAAATGAGATCTCGGGTTCTACTAGACTAAATTTGACCTTAACTGAACGTTAAATAAATAATAACATTTATCGTATTTTCGTTGCAAAATTATCCAAATCAAAGCATAAAGCAGCTAATAACTAAGGAATGTAAAAACTTTTTCTTGAAGCTTTTTATTGTCATTTTTTTTAAATATAATAATTACATTAAATGAATATTATTTATAAACATTATTAAATTGATTTTTAAAAACAATTTTTCCATACAGTCTTCTTAAATTTGGACAAATTAGTTTTTTCGTTAAAAAAATGTTTAGAAAAAAAATGTACATATATATATTAAAAATTATAACTTCTTAAAATATAAATAGTCCTCTTATAACAAAAGTGAATATTGGCTAAAGAAAATGATGGTCAAAAATGCTTTAAACAATTTTTGAAACATTAAATTTTTTGACCGTAACAAGATTTTTAGGTTAATTTGCTCATTCTGCGCAAAGAATAAGCTAATGCGTGTGTATAATTAGCTTTTCCCTTAAATGCATCGTTTTCGAGTTAATACACAATTAAGTTAATACACAATTTAAGACTCTATTTTACAAGATCCTGAAGAGTTTTTAATAATAACTTTATAGCAACCCATTGTTTTTTAATTGTTAATTAGTCTATTAGTTAAGTTGTTTCCCGAAGAGTACCTAAGAAGACAAGCGTATCCCGAATGTCGCGAAAAGGGGGCGAAATTATACTAGCTAGAATCCAAAAGAGTTTGCCATTAATGAAATAGAGTCTAGGTGAAAATTCGGATAAAATTATGACCAGAAATATCACTAAAAATTGTATGCTATAATCCATACAATTGCATAAGATAGAAGACCTAAAAGATGTTTTGATTGTAAGAGATAAACTAATAAAATACAATCTACACTCCTTGATACCACCAGAGTATGTATAAGAAAATGTAAAACGGTACTTACTTTAAAGTCAGAAATCCCAGAATAAAAGTATCTTCAATCATAATTTGTCCTTCAGTCAATTAATACACCAGAGCACATTTAAAAAATTTCTATTTATATAAAAGGCTATGATGACAAGTCACACCGTTTGTCCAGTAAAATACCATGACAAATGACGCCACCTAGGTAAGAAATCTAAACTACTAACATTTGACTTTTCAATCATATTATTTTGTTCTTAAAACTATACGGTTGATTTGTTGCTAATTCATTCTACAAATTTATGATTCAAATATTATTAATAAGAAATTTTACTACTTCACAGTAATGAATTGTTTCGCAAAATTGCTAACAATATACGTTACTGTAATTGCAAGGTAAGATCAATGACGTATATTATATATTTATTATGTCATTGGGTAAGCACACGCATTACCAAAATAAAATAAAATTAAAACTATATAAGATTAAATAAAATTAAATAAAGGTAAATAGAATTAAATAAAATTAAATCAAGTTAAACAGAATGACGTAGAATTAAATAACAATTAAATAAAATTAAAAGTAAAAACTACAACTGTAAAAAGGCTGCTATACCGTTTCTGAATGCAAGAATTCAAGAAAATGCTAGGGTTCATTCTGCTAATTTTTTGGGCGTTTTGTGGTAAAGGTAGAATAGTTCGTCGGATCGTAACGTATGATACATCATTATAAAGGAAGGAGGGTAGCGAATATGTTGAGACAGAAAAAACAAAAACACGCATTGCGCCATTGCTAAGAGAGCATTACATCATATCTCCTTTATTATTGGTCCGATTGGAGCGTGTGATACGTCTTCATTATTTATGAACGTTTAGTTACATACAAGATATCATAGGACACTACGGATAAAAATAGTTTTAACTAAAAGACAAATTTTGATTTATTGACTTAAAGAAGGCCTCTTACTGAGTACAAAATAAACAACCGAACGAATCTTAACATGTGACATAGCAAATAAAAGGGGAAGATATAACGAATATATTTAGAAAGACAAAACAAACAAAGAGACTACCAAAAGGGTACACATCGTCTTTCTTATTAATGAACTTATAGCGACATAAGACATATCACATGACACAAGCATAAGGTAAATATAAGGTAAATTTGCTTTATTGAGATGATACTTTATATGTACATGGATTAGATGAGTAGATGATAATTAATTGGAACCCCGTTACATGCGACGGGCAAATTTACTAGTTCTATATATTCTAATTATATAAATAATTGTAATACTATTTATCAGTATATATATTATAAGTTAGAAAGTAGAATATTAAAAGGAATTACGGTCACATTTTATGATATCAGTGTCGTTGACGCTAAAATCATGTATTGTGTAACACGTTGTTATGTTGCTTGGTACATTTATACAATAAATTAAAATGAACTATTTACAAACGAACGATAAATAAAAATGAATGAAAAAATTTTTCAAAATAATTCAACAGCCAGAGAAATACAAATAGTTCTCAATCAACAACAACCGATTCAAAAATGTGTTGTGTATCTTTGTATCCTTCACTTTCATTCTTCCTTTGCATTCTCTTTAAATAGGTCTTTCAAAACGATTCTCTACATTTGAACGATATTGATTATTATTAAGGGAATATCTAGAGATAAGGAAGTTAAGTTTTATTACCTGACATGGGTGCCAAACACAAATGTGACCGACACTCCCCAAACTGGTGTTCATGATTGAAAGACAACATGAAAAATATGGAAGTAATATCTTTGCCCAGCCTATTCTTAACGTATTATCATCTTTTCTCACTGAATTAAGCCATGCAGAACTTCTTACTAACTGGACATTTATCTGTAACCTCTGTATACAAGTAACCTGGGGAAAATTTTAATTTTAAAATTACAACTGATACACAGTGCCAAAGTTTCCTCCTATTTTAGCATCGATATCAAA
The DNA here is from genome assembly GCA_918026665.1 of Diabrotica balteata. NCBI lineage: Eukaryota > Metazoa > Arthropoda > Insecta > Coleoptera > Chrysomelidae > Diabrotica > Diabrotica balteata. Next base: position 54,862,181 of record OU898278.1, on the reverse strand, counting down.
CAAAATATCAGCTAAATCTAAAAAGTATATTGGGGATACAATTACTCGCACCTAATAAAAACAATAATGTGTACTTTGAATGCTTGAATAAAACTACAAATGGTGTGGGTGGCGAAATTTTAAAAATCGTATATCGAGTACTGTGAATCCTAAAGACCCTCTACCAATCATCATTTTGAAGAGGAAGGATAGAAGTTTATTTTGTAAAACAATACCTATACTCCATTGGAAAATAGTTATGAGACAAAAAGGAAAACCTCTTTTTAATTGTTTCTATTTTGTTTCGTTTTTGAATATTTTTTTGAACAAAAAAAAATATTGTTAGCTTTAAAAGGTGACATTTTGAGAGGAAATTGAATTTGGAGATTTATAAAAAGTGCATAGAATTCACCCAAATGCAGCGCATCCGTTTAAATGGTAACACTCCGTGGCGTTTTTATATTTGGGGATTCCTTGACCATATGAAATAATAAAACAACTTTAACGTTATAGTTCCTTTTAACCCGTAACCACAGACGTCCAACTAACTGAACATTACCACAGACGTTGAGTCAAAATGACTCCTATATTTAAATAACTGAAAAAAATTTATGGGGAAAACTAAGCTTACCTCTACCTTATATTGCTTAAGTAGGGTATAAGTATTACTGTTTAATATAATTATGGATGTATTTTAATGAAACGCAATCAAGTTGTAGAGAAATAAATGTAATGCATACATTTTTTGAAAAATTTTGATACATTATTTTTCGCAATATTTTTAACTAAAAAAAAAAAACTTGCTAAGCAGTTTTTATTCAAAATTTGTTAAAAACATACAACATAACAATTACATTAATTAGAAATTAACATAAAAATAATATTATGGAAACGTGCAGTAAGTTTTCCCAACGTATATTTTCATTGTGCACACTCCACACAAACCCTTTTGGTACAATCCATACATATTGGAATTTTACAAATTATGCAAAAATGTGCTGTTTTTCGTCTTCTTTTAGCTGGGCAACGCTTGCAGTATTTTCTGACTTCAAATTTTTCTTCCTGGTTAGCACTAGAGCATTCTATTTCTATTTTTAAAACACGACCAATACACATTCTGACTTCCCGACTGATGTGCATATTTTGAAAACGACGTCTCATTTCTGGTTCTACTAGCTGCATTGCAAGTTGTTTATTGAATTCGAAACGTTTCAGCTCCACATTGTCTCGGCACGACTGATGAACCAAAAAAGAATTAACAGTCGAAATATCCAGCATTCTATAAAAAATTGCCATTGGCCAACGCCTCGTTCTTCGACCCGTTGAATAGACACTACACTTTTCATCCAAGCTATCCACTCCCCCTTTTGTTAGATTGTAGAAGTCGATTATTTCCGGTTTGCCCGATTCTCCTATGTTTCCTTCATCATGGTGCATTGATGAGACTAACAAAACGGCCTTGTGCTTCTTTGGAACGTGAGAAAGTAGGGTAATGTCACTGGTAAAACCGTACAAATTAGAACCTGCAGATCTTTCTTTTTTTGGTAAAAAGCTAACTGGAATTTCACGCTTATTTTTTTTCAATGTTCCAACATATGTTAGACCTTTTGATTTTAATAAATTCACTAACTCTATGGAACTAAACCAATTATCAGCGGTTATGTTCCTGTGCGTGCCGAAAATTGGCTTAGCAAGTTTGAGAACGGCTTGCGTAGGCTTAGAATATTTTTTTTCATTTTCTGGCAAATCGAACCCATCTGAATCTTTACCACAATATATATATGCATTATATAAATATCCAGTTCTAGCATCTGTCAACGCCATCATTTTCAACCCATATTTACAAGGCTTTGCTGGCATGTACATCTTAAACCTTGACCGTCCTCGGAATGAAATTAACATTTCATCAATACATGTGTTTGTACCTAGAGTGTAAGCGCTTTGGGAATTCTTAACGAAAGCGTTGAATATCTCGGATATTGGAGCTAAAGGATCATCCTTTTTTCGTGCGAGTCTAGTTTCTGGGTCATCGAATCGTAAGCATGAGAGTATGACAGCAAAACGATTCGAGTTCATCACACATCTAAATATATCTCTGCCCGATCCATCAGTAGCAAAAATTGAACGAATATCTTCGTGATTAGATTTGAAGATAGCTGTAAGCAAAAGCATTCCAATAAAAGCCTTCAGCTCAACAATATCTAAATCCCGAATATCACTTGAATTTTTGTTTTGATATTTCTCCCTCAATTTTGCCAGGCGTAAATTTGAGTATTCAAGAATAATGTGAATAATGCGGTTATCAAAAAACACATTCCAAATTTCTTCTGGATCAGCTTTATGAATTTTTGTAATTTTTATACCCGGACACTTAATTACAATATTATGTTGCAAAGTGCGTGTATTTTTAGAATACGGGGATATCTTGGACCATTTGAAACGGTTTTTTTCCGTAAAAATAGTTTTCCACAGAAACTTCATGCGATGGCTCACCTTTTTCTATTACGCCTTCATCTTCACTAGAAAGTCTTTCACAATTATCCTCCATTTCTTGCTCCGAATCGCTTTCATGACCGCTATAAATAAATTCGGAATCTGAATCAGCATCGCTCTCGTTTTCATCGACCTCATCCGCCCATTTCAGCAAAGTTTCTTCATAGTTTGCATCGCCATATCTGATTCTTTTTGATGGACCACCTTTACTTTCGAAATCCATTCTTCTTCTTCTTCTTCTTCGTCTAGCCATTCACGTCCACATCTGAACATAAGCCTCTTCAAGTCTTCCTTTCCATTGTTTTTTATTGTACGCTACTTGTAGCCAATCGAAATCCATTACTAAAACCTAAAATAAACCGAGCAGATTTATAAAATATGGAAACAAGAAATATAACGTTATCACAGACCTGTAGTCTTTTTGACTCCGTCGAAAACTGAAGTCGTAATAAAATGCAAATAACATATAAAGTTTCTACGATGTCAGTTGGACAAGTCATAAAAACAAAATTCGACACTCAAGTGTCGGCCTCTTTGTAAAACATAGGCGGCGCAATAGCAATTAAATAATAAACTTTTATTTTTAAATTAAGGTCTAATATTTTGTTAAACAGTAATAATATTGTTAATTATTCATATTTCTTTAGGAACTTGACACCAAAGATGATTAAAAGTTAATACACAATATAGTCCATTCACTAACGGTAAAATATTGTAAAAACCTCTAAATTTTAAAGAACCACTGGGATTGATATGAAATTTGTCATACACATATAGCTAACGTGTCAAGGAAAAAAAGTGATATTGTGCCGATGTGTATTTTTGCCCTGGGGGTGAGTACCGCACCTTCTTGGGGGGTGAAAAGATATACATCCAAAATAAGTCCGGAAGTGGATAAACTGACTAATTCTAGGTAACTTTTGTTCTATAGAGGTTTTTACTAAATCAATACTTTTCGAGTTATTTGCGAGTGAATATATTCATTTTTCATCAAAAACACCACGTTTTTGGACGATTTCTCGCAAATAACTCAAAAGGTAAGTATTTTATGGAAAAAATGTTGGTAGCAAAAATACAGTTTATAAAAAAGTGAAAACAATAGTATATGTATGAAGTCTGTATACCCAGCAGAAGCAGAGTTATAGCTAATGAAAAATAGATTCTTACCTATTCGTCAAATTCCATATCGAATAATTCAACGTGAAATAATAAAAAAAATATATTTTTTTACTTTTTTTTTAATTGTTTAGAGAAATCTTTATTTTTGATTTTTAAAAAAGTTTCTAGCATCAAACGTAAGCAAGTTACGCTCAAAACAAAGTTGATCCCTTTTTTTGGTAAAAAATAATCATGAATATGATCTGTAAGTTTCATCGGTTTAAAGAGCTTATTTTTGAAAGATACTTACATGAAATCGGCCAATTCGTCTTACAGTCGAATTGTCTCTTAGGTTATAGATTAATCGAGAGATCACATTTACTTCGATATACAGAACATATTTTTGACAAGTTGTGGAAGTCTTTGTAGAAATATTCAAACAATTAAACACTATCACTATCCCTGTGTCCAGAACTTGAGTCGTCGTTTGTGTTTATAACTACCGGTTCAATTGGTGGTAAAGTAGGATATTCTTTTTCTTTTACTTGAACATGCGCTACACAATTTTTCCAAATGTCAGTTTTGTTAAGTTCTTCGATCACTGTTCTTATATTTTGGACAACAACGTCACTTAATTGGGGAGATTGATTCATTTTCCGCAATTTCTTTTTTACATTGGCCCATATCATTTCAATTGGGTTGAAAACACAATGATATGGAGGGAGCCGAAAAACCGTATGCCCGTGGCGTTCAAAGAGTTTATCTATTACATATTCTTTTTGAAAATTTTGTTGCTTAATTAATTGCAACAATTCCTTTTTGGTACATTTACTAGGTGTTGCCATGCATTTGTTCTCCATAAATTCTATGATATCTTCCTTCTTGGAGCTAGTATTTGGAATTTTGGTGTATAGTCTAGAATGGTATGACGCATTATCCATTACTATCACGGAATTTGTTTTAATATTCGGTAACAGCTGTTCCGTTGCCAATTTTTCGAAAAGTTCAGCCGTCATATCCTCATGATAATCAGCTGATGACACTGTTTAATGTTTTTGGCCGATAATAACAAGGCATTAGGTACAAACCCGCTCTTAGTTCCAGCATGTAGAATTATAATTCTTTTTCCTCTGGAACAAGGAGTATTCAAGCAGCACTTTTTGCTATCATCCATCCAGCCATATTGAACTACATCATGGGTGTCAAACCACGTTCCATCAAGATACACAATGTCTCTATTGTCATCTCGATATTCTTTAATGTGTTCACAACTTATTTTCTACTGTCTTAACTCAAACTTAACTAAAACACAACACTACTGTTTGCACAAAAATATTAAAAATATACGTGAACTTGCTGTCGTACACGACGATACTGAATATATCGTTTAGTATGAGAAACCTGAGAAGGCATTTTTGACCAGATAACGATCAAGTTTGAGCGTAATAACTTCCGAAGAATTTGACTAATTACACTTCAGTAGTGCCCGATAAGATACGTAGAAAGTTATAAACCACAGCTGCAATATGGACAATACCGTTAGTGATCAATTACAAATAATGTTTAATTTCTGAATTATTGGGGACTGGACCCTAAAAATTCCTTAACTTTTATTGAAATTTAAAATTGATGATTAAAAGTATATACATACATAACGCAAATGAAATCTAATGTGCTTATTAATTTGAGAACTAAAAAATGAGTTTACAATTTTGCTATAAAAATAAAATAATTTATATAATAAGTTTAAAATAAAATTAATTTATCACGACGACACTGTTACTGTCTTTATTTAAATGCTTGCCGCCTGTGAAACATGAGAAACAATTTTTACCTGCTAACGGCAAAGCCAGATTTGGTTATAGTGTATGCACTGTCGAAAAATTTGACCAATTACATTTCAGTATTACCCAATAAGATACGTTCAAATTAATAAGCCACACCACTATCCATGTGGACTAATACCAGGAGTAATCAATAATTAGAATTACAAAGATTTATCTTTATTTCTATGTTCGCCGTAGAATTACTGACCGGACCCCAAAAATTGTTCTTTCCCAATTCATATCGTAACAACTTTACAAACGACACAGCCGTCTCACTAACCGTTGAATACTGATCGTTGAAAAGGTACATCTACGCCTGGCCATATAGAGTGGGGGGAAATCTCGAAACTCATCACTACGTACTTGCAATGAGTCAAAATGACTCCGCGTCTGTGGTTACGGGTTAAACCTCTTTTTTTTTTGACATAATAAATAGCCTAAATTTACTTATATTACATACAAAATAGTCTGCAACTCCAACTGGCAAGAAAATACAGCAAAATAAACACTTACCATCTTTTTTATAAACTGATTATAACTGATACTAAATTTAGTCGTAAATCATTCAATATTGTTTAATGCAATAATTAAAATATTTATTTTGATTTCTTTTGATAACCTTTTCTTGAAGCATTGCATAAAATTCCTATCTGCTGTTTATGGAATTAAATAAAATTTATCTCGTGTCTTTAGTGATAAGAAACTGATGAGGCACTGGACAATCTAGTTTGTATTGGCCAAATATTATTTTTCAGTATCATTCTTTATATATATATATATATATATATATATATATATATATATATATATATATATACAGGGTGCGACAGTAGTGAAAGAAAATCAAACTACTCATTTGTCGTAACAGATACAAAAAAATTATTTAGGTAAAAGTTGTAGCTTAAATAGGAGTATACTTTGAAAATATATCCACATTGACACGGTGGAACAAACGTATCTTTTTTTAATGTAACACTCTGTATATTTTTTTCATTTTTGGATTCTTCTCGATGTTCTCGTTTTTTGCAATATAAGATTAAGCAACGTTATACGAGGTAGATTAAAAGATCTACTATTATTACCTATTATATACTCAAGTCTCTAAAGACCTAAAGTATATAATCAATTCCGTATTCTGGAAAATAAGAATAAAACACCTTAGTACAACTTGTTTGGTAATTTTTTCATAAGATAACAAGGAAACTTGGTATATGAATTAAAAGCAGTATTTACATATTTGTATTTTATTATGCATTTTTAATTATTTACAAATATCTATACATCACACTTTGCAAACAATTAATGAATCAATCAAACAATCAAAACAATTATAATGTTAATGACCAAAACTTTCTTTATTAAGCCAAATGGATAAAATGGAAAGAAAATCGTGCAACAACTTTTATGCGTATTGATTTACGACTATGATAAATTAGTATTTTCTTCCAATAAGTATTCCCATACTTATAATTGTATCATATGCAAATGGCAAAACACTTCCAAAGCTAAAAATCATCCAGAACCAATCGCACTGCCAACCATTTAGTATTAAGCCTGTTAGAAATATGGATGAAGTAGCATGACCAGTAACAGCTGTATGTTTGTTAAGGAAAACTATATATAATCTATTAGTATTGCAGTATAATATAATAAATATTAATGCGCAAAAGCACAACTTAGTAAATACATTTCTACAAGATGCAACATTGCAAATTACAAAACATAGAGTAATCACTAATCAACAATAGTGAACCTGCATAACTTTTTATTTTACTTTTTTTCGTATAAGTATATGGCTTAAAATAATAACTTTTAAAAGAAAATTAATTTTTAAACTAATATGGCATTTTATATTTAAATTTTAATGTGAAAACTCGGACAACAGCAAACGACGCGTAAGGTGTCTGATGACCTAAAACTTCGAAAATAAACAATGTGCTACAAAATAATATTGTTATACAGTGACGGGTAAAATTATGGAATAAATTTATTTTTTCGAGGTATTATATGCGGCTGGAGACAAATCTCGAAACAAATCCATTTTCATTTTTAAATTATGATTTTTTGGCATATACACACAACAAAACTTATATTGAATCATCTGATATTTCTTATTATTTTAAAGCAATTTAATCACCAATACATAAAAATTAAAGAATCCCATAAATTTTTAAATAATAAAATTAAAATTATTTGTTTTAAAGTCAATAGCATACAAAATTTCAATGAACAAGGAATTATGTTTAAACTGTTTTTACTTATTTGTTTTTTTAGTAGTCGGTGTTACTAACCATACTCCTTATGCAAGCTCCAATTCGCGTGGGCATGCTCCTAAAGAAATTGTCAAGATTGTATTGTATTAGGTTATTTCCTTTCTTCAAGAGCAGCTTATACCAGCTGTACGGTGTTTTGTCAATTAGCCGGCGAGGTCTAATTTTTCCGAGCAAGGTGGGTCCAACGGGCCCGAGACGCCAATTATTTTATCATAAACGGTTAAAAAAATTTTTATTGAATTTTATGCATCACTGAATTTATTTAGAAGTATGTTTCCTTCAACATAGTCATGAGCTATTCAAAATATTCATTATCATTTTTGAAATTATTCCGTGGAAAGAATTTTGTCACGTAAAGGAGCATTACGGTGGATCCTATTTGTATTTATACCTAAAGTCTAAATCTTTATTACAGAAGTTTATCTGACAGTCAGGTACTGTTTTTGTGGATTATCTAAACGACCTTTATGATTCCGAAAATCCAAAAATAAAGTCTAAACGTGTAACAAACAATGTAAACATCTCTTTAATGTGAACATCAAAGAGATGCTTACAATATGTGTTATATCTATTCTAAATGAATTTTAAAAACTGATAATTATTGATGGAATGCAATAATATTGTTAGGTAGTTACCTATACATATTTTAAAATAAATAATGCATCTGCTATCAGTCATTTAATATCGATATTATGTTCGACAACTAAGCTCCTAAAACTATATAGAATTACAGAGAAAGTAGATAGTGAGAATAAAATGTCCCGAAAACCATTAGCAACTGCAGAACTGCAAGATATTGCTAATAATTTATGAGATTACGATGATGAAGAATCTCCTGAAGTAGGTGGCATTGAAAGGGACATTGATGATCATCTTTCGGAAGCAAGTGAAGAGGATGATCAGCAAGTAGTACTGAATGATAATGAAGAAGAATGTGTAGCTACAAGTTCCCAGATTTCAGAGTGTGTAATTTTTAAAACTAAGGATGGAATTAACTGGAAGGGTCAACCACAACCGACAGGACGTATGCCATCCTGCGACATAGTAAAAAGCAAAGTGCCCAAAGTAATGTTAGCCCCATATCAAAGTGTAGATGATCCTGTTAATTCTTTTTGTTTGTTTTTGGACGAAAAAATTGTAAACGAAATAGTGAAGTGTACAAATAAAGAAGCCGAAAAAGTCCTGGGGATAGAAAACTGGAAATATTGCGACTCCGCGAAGCTATATGCCTTTATTGGACAACTACTAACTACAAACGAATCAAAATTTTGCTGATTTATTCGATTTGACGGTAAGGACACGAGGTCTGGACGAAGAAGGAACGACACATTAGAAGAAATACGCGATGTGTGGAATCAAGTCAAGCAAAACTTTCAGAAATACTATTTACCAGGAAAAAAACATAACGGTAGATGAGCAGCTTATTCCGTATCGAGGTAGGTGTCCTTTCAAGCAGTATATGCCTTCAAAGCCAGATAAGTATAACATGAAGGTGGTGGCATGAAGGTGGTGATGGCATGGTGGGCCTGTGGCTCGGAAACGTATTACCCTTTAGGTGTAATACCATATACAGGAAAAACGGCAGTACAGTAGCCAAAAGTCTTGTATCTCAAGTTGTAAAGCAACTCGTTGAGCCTTATTCTAATTCCAAGAAGAATGTGACTTGCGATAACTATTTAACTGATCTTGCTCTTGCACATGAATTACTGACACATTCATTAACTCTTGTGGGCAGAATGAAAAAAAAATAAGAGATTTGTTCCACGGGAATTTCTACCAAACAAGAACCGTTTAGAGAAGCATTCAATTTTCGGATTCCCAAAAGCATCTCTTGTTTCTTACGTTCCAAAAAAACAAAGAAGTGTCCTGATCCTGTCTACCATGCATCGCAATGCTTACTGTGCAGATGATGTTAACAAAAAAACCAGATACGATACTCTATTAAAATAGTACAAAATGTGGTGTCGATACCCTAGACCAAATGGTTCATAAATATATATGCAAAAGACGAACTAACCGTTGGCCTTTTGCATTTTTTATGAATGCTTTAGACGTGGCTGGGGAAGCCTCATTTATTACTTAGACAAATTTACATCCAAAATGGAACGAAACCAAAAATGAAAAGAGAAGATTGTTTCTTACAACGACAGCAGAACAACTAGTGTTACCTCAAAATTTGAGAAGAAAATCAAGGGGACTACAATGGGAAACAAAACAGTGTAAAATACCTACAGGAAGTTGAACCACACAATAAAAAGCAAAGCCTCCAGTTTTAACAAGGAAAAGGTGCAGTAGAAATGTGTGTAACGATCACTGTATAATTAAAAAAGTTTGTAAGTATTGGAGTAAAAAAAATTAAATGACTAATCTTATGTTTTTTATTTTTTTTATTTTTTTAACCTAATACTTAATAATAATTTAATTTATCATATCAATTTGCTATTCTAGTTGGAAATAAACTAATCTTGTGGCTTGGTCCCAACTAAAATAGTAAATTGATATGACAAAGTATTAACTTGTAAAAGTAAAATAATAATATTCTTCTGACTTATGCGTTGTATTCATTTTGTAAAAATTGTTTTGGTCGGTCATTTATACATGAGCTGCTAGTTACCATAATCTTTTCTCAGAAGGGTTTTCACATAATAATGAAAGGCAACAACACCATAATCTTTCTCCAGGGTATGCGTAAGCATCAACAACTGCAACTGCAGTCAATCGTCTTCTCATACTTCTGACAGGGCTATCGATCAGTTGTTGAGGCAGTCTCTTCCATTACTCAATAAAACAATTCTTACTTCCTCTCTGTTTTGAAGTGAGATGTGCCTACCTCTGGTTATCATTCGAATTTTGATGTTCTCGACCAAATTGTAGTCGCTCTGCACGATGGTGTCTCTGGAGTCTGCGAGCGTTTATTGGCACATATGACTTGAGACAGGCTTCTTTAAATCTCCTTACTGTACGCTCACTTATGGTGGTTCCGCGAATATTTTGCAGCAGGTTTTTGGTTTGAACTGCCAGTTGACGTCTATTTCGTAATGTTTGCAACGTTATAAATCGATCATCTACAGACGTGGTTAAACGTTTTCTTCCTTGCCCCTTCTTCTTACATACTCTCCGGTTTGTCTCCAATGACTTAAACAACGATGGATTGTTGATAGTGATTTACCAAACATTGCAGCAACTTCCCTGTACGTTCAACCATTGTTAGAACCCTACCAATATTAGTCGGTAGTATTGCATTTTTACTTGCTCTTTACAATAAGCACACCACGACTAAAACAAATCAAAAGACAAATCACTTCCAACAAACTCAAACAAATTAACTTCGTTAGAAGTCTTTAACAGAAAGTACGTCTTTAAAATGTAAAACAACACAAATAAACAAATTAATTTGACGTTTAAAACTTTATTGTGACGAGGAGCATTCAAAACTATCTAGATATAGTCTATAAAATAGAAATATAAAGAAATACATTGCATTTGCATTAACAACCTGTTCCTTTAAATTTGCCGGTGTGTGTATATATTACTAAATAACGTCACTAAAATAGTAAATCACATTAGTTATGTTATCCATCACCATCTGGGCGTGATGACGTAATCAACGATTTTTTTTAGTGAGAATAAATATTCTGTGATATTAACATTAACAAAATTATTTATGCAGGATGGCCAGAAAGTTTTATGTAATCAAAATCCATGCATCATCCTTTTTTCCGATGAAGCGGTCTTTTAGTTACATGGAACACTGTATAGGTAAGACTGAATATTAGAGTGAAGAGAAACCTCATTGTATGAGTGAGGCACACACTCAGTCCCCTGAAAAAGTATAGGCGGGGATAGTCGAGGATATAATTATTGGTCCTTTTTTCTTTTCGGGATAAAGATATCTTGATTTTTTACAAAACGAATTTATACCCGCCCTTACAGACATTTTTCGAAATGACAATTATCGTTATTTTCCAAATTAAATATTGCGATTACAGCAAGACGATGCACCTCCGCACTTTACACTTCCTGTTCGTGATTTTTTAAACAGAAGTTTTCCTAGGGGACGGATTGGTAGACGAGTAACAATAGATTGGCCCCCAACATCTCCAGATCTTACAGCACTTGATTTTTTCCTATGGGTTACTTAAAATCAAAAGCAATTACTATTTTAATTGGCAATAAGCCACAATTTCATTTTAAATTTATTGACGTTTCAATTTCCACTTCGGAAATCGTTCTCAAAATACAATAATATAATAATAATACAAAACATTTTGAGAACGATTTCCGAAGTGGAAATTGAAACGTCAATAAACTTATTTTAAACTTAAATTGTGGCTTATTCCTAATTAAAATAGTAATTGCTTTAATGTGCCACAAGAAAATAGCTTCAGAAAATATTAAAATAAAAAAATAATTTATAAGATTTAAAAAATAAAACACTCGAAATTCGTAATATATATATATATATATATATATATATATATATATATATATATATATATATATAATGATCCACAATGTTCAAGAAGATTGTCGCTGTCGGTTCAATTATTGCCAAGAGGCATGTCAGTGGTAAATTAATGTAATTCAATAATTAAATATGTTTTGGTCACCCTGTATAAATAATTATGTTAATGTTTATATCACTGCATAGAAAATTTGATAACCTTTCAAATGTTCTAGCACACGGTACACGACTCATATTATCATTTAAAAATCATCGATTACGTCAACACGCGCAAATTATAACTTTAAATTTCGAGAAGTTGTTTTTAAAAATTTATTTATATTCAACATACGAAATAATTACAGCAGCAGTGGTACGGACAAACTTACAATACAAAATATAAAAGCTAAAAGTTATTATTGTTTAAATGTTCCTCTATATATAACATAATATTACGTAGTTTATGGTACACTGGAAGGTGCCCATTATGTAGAATCCAGTGGCGGAACTCACAGGTGGATAACGTCGGTAGCATGGGCGCCGGTAGCTGGGTGCAATTGCACGCCTCTGTCCGGAAAGAAAGTACATAGCGATACATGCATAGTTCTATATTTTATATTGGTTAATAGTACGTGTACCCCCTGAAAATAATCATGACTGCGCCCGTGATTATATAGTATATATCATATACGCTACTAGTATGATATATATGAAAAAAAAAAATCATAAAAGTTGACTTTTTTCGGGATTTGTCTCCAAAGTCGGCTATTCTCGAAAAAATGAATTTATTCCATAACTTTTCTCCTCACTGTACAATAACATTTTCAATACAAAAAGTATGTTAAATGTAGATATAATTTACTAAAATTTGTCTATTAGAAAAATAATAGTTGTTTTTTATGCTGCTTTATGTACAAGTAACTAACGTATTTTTATCTATATTTGGGTATCATATGTGGGCTTTGCCCATAAAATTATATAATTTTCAGTGACTAAAGCATATTTCTAATTATAATTGTATATATTAAGTGACATAGAAATCCGAATACCCATTATAAATTGTTATATTTTGAAAATATTTTGTACACTTATACATGGTAGCAAAATAAACAAACGATCAAAATGATTAACACAATTTACAGGAGTAAATTAATTAATAATGTATTAATACACTTCGGTGGGCAACACACTGTTGGGTGCGCCTGAGCTCGTTTCTGATTATGTGGTCAATATCTCCCTGGGGTATCTCGTTCCATGCCTTAATTAACTCCTCCCGAATTCCTTCCGAAGTTTGATATGGATTAACTTAATTCTATTCAATGAAGTCCAAGTCTCCTGCTGAAAATGGATGTTGAAGCATCTGAAGGTAGGGTAGGAGAGATGAGGTTCCAGAATTTCTTCTACATATCGCTGAGCTGTCATATTGCCATTGACAGAGATTAGAGATAACCTTGAACCATAAGCGATGGCATCCGACATCATAACCCCAACAGTGCGGTTCACGTGCCGTTCGACAAAAAACTGTGCATTTCGTCTTTCACCACGTCGACTGCTGACCCTAACTCGGCCATCATGCATCCCTAAACAAAATCAAGATTCATCACTTAAGACAACCCCATTCCATTCCTGGTCCCAAGCTAATCGTTCTTTGCATCATGCAAGACGATTACGACGATGTTCATGCTGTTGTTCGGCGCTGCTCTGTATCCACCGATCTTCGTGTTCGACCTTCTTGACGCCATGCCCGATAAAATTTTAATACAGTATCTAAATGTATGTGAACCCTATTCCTAATTTCTCGAAAAGAAAGTACGGCTTCTTAGTTCAACTATCCGTCCCTTATCAAACTCGCTCAGTTAAGGAAAGTTGCGTGACTTCATACTCTAGGCACTCTAATCGATGTTAAAAAAAAAGAACAAGAACTGCACACCGCTAAATTCTGATCAGTACTAACCTCACAATTTAAAATTTTTAGTGGTTAGCAAATTTATAAAATATATATATATATATATATATATATATATATATATATATATATATATATATACAGGGTGAGTCATGAGGAACTTTACATACTTCTACCATATGTAGAGTCCCTCAGGGAGCATATCATGTGGCCACTAAAAAATGTCAACTCCTCTTCTTTATTAATTAACAGGGTGATTTGTGTAATTGACCATTTATTTCATTTTACTGTAGTGTTTATACGGCTCATTTAATTTTTTTAATTTTTGCATGATACAGTACACTACTATCAAGCGACTATTCGACTGGTATTAGCTAAACTAAAAAATTCCAGGACTGGACAGGAATTTAGGGATTCGTATTAAATATGCGACAATGTTGTCGCACTTTTATTAAATTTTTAGTGAACGATCAAATCTTACCAAAAATAGAACAACCATAATGAAGTATCAAATTATAAGGTAATTAATTTAAACAAATGTTATAGATTTCAAACATTTTAATTGAAATGATAAACTGAGTCACTGCACAACAAAAAACAGTAACTACTAACAATAACGAAGAACAATTTTAAAAATACTAAAAATATGTACATTGTTATGTAACCATAAATTAGAACTGGAAAAGATACAATAATGGTAACAAAATAAAAATAATTCAAAATAGATTTTCAAAATGGAACCCTGCAGCCTGTACACATTTTTGTTGCCGAATTGTTAATTGACGTATTGAATTACGGATACTCTGGGGATCATTTCTAATAATATTACAACAATGTATAATTCTATCAATTAATTGTTGTCAGTTATTAATATTCACTGCGTAAACTAGTTGCTTCAATCGTTCCCAAATATGGTAACCAACGGGATTGAAATCAGGGGATCTTGCAGGCCACGAAATAGGACCTGCACGTCCTATCCACCTGTTGCCATAAACATTATTGAGATGTCTCACTGCCAGTAAAAAGTGTGGGGGTGCCCCATCATGCTGAAAATACATCCCTCGGATAGCAACGTTCGCGTTGGCAAGCAAATTCGGCAAAATATTTTGTAGAAAGTTCAAATAGACCTGCCCTGTTAAAGGACCATCAAAAAAGTGAGGACCAACTAATTGGTTATTTATGACACCAATCCACACGTTAACCGAAAACCTTAACTGAGAACGACGTTCTCGAATAGCATAGGGATTTTCTTCTGCCCACACATGTGAATTTCGTGAATTATTTATCCCGTCTCTGGTAAATTGGGCTTCATCTGTAAATAGTGTCCTGTATAGCGTTGGTCGATTATTGTTAATCCATCTACAAAATTCCAACCTATCGATCTCATCTCCAGCATGTAGTCGCTGAACCATTTGAATGTGATATGGGTATAGATTATTTTTTTGCAAGACTCTACTTACTTTTGATTGAGTAACATTGAGTTCTCGACTTACTTGTCTAGTGCTTATTGTAGGGTTCATAGTAACGGCGTCCATAATGTCATCTTCCTGCGCTTCATCTACATGTCGCTCTGTTGTTCCACTAGGAAAAGTGCCATTTTCTCGCAAATAATTAAAAACTGACCTAAATGTTGGATGACTGGGAGTTCGACGATTAGGAAATCTCCTGCGATATTCTCTACTAGCAGCCCTACCATTCCCATTACAGAATCCATAAACAAATATTATGTCTGCATATTCTGTGGTCGAAAACTGATGTGGCATTTTGAACGAAAGTAACAAAAGCTCTACCAAAACTAACACAATGTACTTAACGTAGATATGACAGAAGAAATATGTATTCTTGTACACATAAATAACAATTATTGATAATGACAATAATGACAATGGGTATAAAATATCAAGAAACGTCAAACGGTCAACGCCAACCTTCATTTTAAACTTTTTTAGATTTATTTTTATTTAGTACAGTTGATGTAATGTATTATTATTTGACATAAAATTTTAATCATTTACAATCAACAAAAACTAACACATACAAGAGTATATACCATGCGGTCCATATGTATGGAATAAATTCATTTTTAGCATTATTAAGTACTATATGAAAAAAACCTGAAACAGGTCGATTTTTATTCTTAAATTGACAATTTACAGTATGAAAATATTATACCCCTCCAGCACCCCCTTTGAATTATAAGCACCCCCTCGAAAGTTTTAAATAACAAGGGGTGTCGTATGGCACCTTGTTAGAAAGGGATTTTAGTCCTCTGTTCAGCAATATAAAGGTTTTTAAGTTTGGTGCAATCATAACTGAAAAACTTGATTTTTAAAAGGTAAAATTTTGATAATGTCTCTATCACAAAACTTTAGGTTGAATGAAGATAATAATGTCACATAATATTTAAAATGTATGTTTTAATGTACTTTACAATTAAATTAAATACTCAAAATGACCACTATTGACTTCTTGGCAATACCCGAGGCGATTTTGGAATTCTTGTAAAGCATTTTGTACGACTCCGGGAGTTGTTTTGTTAATATCTTCCGTTATCCTAACTTTTAAATTAGCTATACTGTTTGGTCTATTAAAATATACTTTAAATTTTAAATAATTCCATAAGAAATAATCGAGAGGAGTCAAATCGGGGAATCTAGCCGCCATTCGATCGTCCCACGTCTTCCAATCCACCTATTGGGAAAAACCTCTTTAAATAATTTATAATTATAAGTGCAAAATGCGGTGGAGCTCCATCTTGTTGGTAGTAAATAGGTCGATCTATCTTATTTGGATGATTAACATTGGAAAAAAATCTTCGTAATGGAGGCACTAAAATTTAATAAAAAAATCTAGATAAACCTCACGCACTCAAAAAAATAACGACCAATAATTTTATTGTTAATGATACCAGCCCAATTGTTAATTTTTTTAGGATATTGCGTGTGAGTCTCACACACCCAGTGAGGATTTTTTCTGCTCCAATATCTACAGTTCTGTTTGTTAACCGTTCCGTTTAAATGAAACGTCGCTTCATCAGAAAAAACTATTTTGTTTATGAATTGCAAATCTGCGTTCATTTTGTCCGCAGATCATCATTTCATAGAATTCTTGCCTTCTATCAAGCAATCTTCATTTAACTCTTAAACCAACTGAACTTTGTAAGGGTGGTATTTTTCTTTATGTAAAACTCTCAAAATAGATGATTTACTTACGTCACTGACGGCGGTAACTTCTCGAGTTTTCTTATGCGGATTTTCCTCAATCTCTAGAAGTATATCTAACTTTTTTTCATCAATATTTTAATATTTCTACATGGTTTTTCAATATTTGAATATTCAATTTTCAATAACGAAACTTCTTTGCAATTGTGCTAACTGTAGACCGCGAATCTTGTTGACCAGGGTATTCATTAGTAATATTTCACAAACCTCCTTTTGAGTTCTTGTTTTATTATCACAACCAATCATAATTAAAATGTCTATTCTTTTAGTCTCGGGCAAATGAGCCATAATTAAATTTATTACGCGGACAAATATTATACTCACGTCTATAGTAACCTTAAAGTATATTTTAATAGACATGGCAATATTGTTGATATAAAAGTTGGGATAACGAAAAAAATTAACAAAATAACCCCCGAGATCTTACAAAATGTTGTATATAGCTGTTGTATATACAGATAGCCAAGCGGGCTGGGCGGCCGGTTCCTCACTAGCTTCACTGCTAGTGATTCAGAAGTGAGTTCGATCCCCAGCTCGGTGTACAGAAAACAAAAAAGCTAACGCAGCAGTTTAAAATTCTAAAAATGAATCTGCGGCTTAGACTAGAATAAGCTGGTGTCTGACCAGCCTATGGTGGAGCAGTACGGCAAGAGATAAGGGCTTGCGGCTCGGTGATACTCCTGCATAGATCCCTACTGGAAGAATGAGAATTCCAAAATTGCCTCGATTATTGTCAAGAAGTGAATAATGGTGGTCAAGTTAAACATTTAATTTAACTGCAAAACTTAATTTTTTCAGTTATGATTGCACAATTTTAAAAAACTTTATATTGCTGAAAAAAGGATTAAAATACCTTTATAACAAGGTGTCACACGACCCCCTTTGCTATTTAAAATTTTCAAGGAGGTACTTATAATTCAAAGGGGGTGCTGGAGGGGGATATTATTTTCATACTGTAAATTGTCAATTTAAGAATAAAAATCGACCTGTTTCAGGTTTTTGTAACATAGTACATAATAACCCTAAAAATGAATTTATTCCATACATATGGACCACATGGTATACTGTCCCAATACGATCTATGAGTAAAAATTTAAAATTGAAAAACAATTGATTCTATCGTAGAGATAATACAAAGTGACAGTAAAGATGTTAATTTTCTACGTATTAGATTATATTGTAGGAACTCATTTTAATTAAAATGTTTGAAATATATAACATTTGTTTAAATTAATACCTTATAATTTGATACTTCATTATGGTTGTTCTATCTTTGGTAAGATTTGATCGTTCACTAAATTTATAATTTGATAGTAGTGTACTGTATCATGCAAAAATTAAAAAAATCAAATGAGCCGTATAAACACTACAGTAAAATGAAATAAATGGTCAATTACACAAATCACCCTGTTAATTAATAAAGAAGAGGAGTTGACATTTTTTAGTGGCCACATGATATGCTCCCTGAGGGACTCTACATATGGTAGAAGTATGTAAAGTTCCTCATGACTCACCCTGTATACATATATATATATTAAAAGGAGGCCTAAACTGATATGGCTGAAATGCTAATCATTTATTATTTTTGTAAAGATTAAAGATACGCTGGTATAACAAATTTTATTAAAATAAAATAATTTATAATGGATTTTCAGATTTCTATGTCACTTGAATAATTATCATTTTCTAAATATTTTATTATTTTATCAAATTGCGCTTCAGGAAAATTTTAACTTATGTAACTTTTAAATTTATATACAAGATTTCTTTTTGTTACGTTTTTATGTTAGAACGCTTTAACAAGTTTAAATTACGCAAATCAAATTGTTGATATTAGTTTTACTTTCAACTAATAAGACACGCCATTCATTTAGGGTAAAATTGTAAGGGTGTAATTAGGTACACCATAACACTGCATATGTGGGATTTAAGGCACATTAAAAAATTAATAGGTTTGTATTTTATCAATGATTTGAAAAATAAAATTAGATTACTTAGGTACATAACTTTTGTTATAAATAACTTTCCATTTTTTATTTAAAAAATTATTATGGATACATGCAAGTTCTCTATTGATCATTAAAGAGAATGTTATGTGTAACGTTTTAAGAATTTCATCAAGATATGTCATGCGCATGCTTTAACGAATGTGTTTATTACAAAACTCATACAGTGCTAGTCAAAAGTCCGTTCCTCCCCTCGTATCTTTTGAACGGTTATTGTTATAATAGTGAAATTTGGAGGGAGGTAATAAACAGACGTATGCTTCTCAACTAGTCTTAACAGGCGACGTAATAGTTACAGATGACGTAACAGCGCCACTGTGACAAATAATTTTAAATGGGACCTTATGGCAAGTGATACATCGTTTGAAAGGTATTGAAAATACCTATTCAGTTATAATAATTTTGTTTGAATTTAAGCTAATTTAGATGAATAAATTAAATAAATACTAAAATTGTAGTATCTCATTTAATTGATAAATATTTAATAACCAGTTCTTATAGTAAGTGTTCAAAATGTGCTCCATCTACTTCCTGACAATAATGCATCCTATTTCTAAACTCTTGCCGTACTCGTTCAAATGTGTCGGGGGAAATTGCCCTACATTCTTCAACAATTCGTTCTTTGAAAATGTCAATATTGTCGGTTGCTGTAGCGTAAACTTTATATTTTAAGTATCCCCACAGAAAACAATCTAATAGTGTGAGGTCCGATGACCGAGCTGGCCATTCTTTCGTACTTCGTCGTCCAATCCATCTACCGCGATATTCCTCATCTAGGTAACGTCTTACTGCACCATAATGGTGTACAGGGGCACCATCTTGTTGAAACGTTATTTCCAAGTTACCGAATTCATCTGGATTATCCTCCAGAATTTCAAGTATTAATGGTTCAATTGCATTTTGTAACATCTCTAGATACACTTCACCGGTTAAATTAGTATTGCTAAAAACAGGCCCAACTATGTGGTTTCCCAAAATACCTGCCCAAACATTTATTTTTTTTTTAATTGAGTATTTGTTTCACGAAAGACGTGAGGATATGTGTCACTCCCAATACCTCACATTGTGTGTGTGTTAACATTTCCATTGAGAGAAAAAGTACTTTTGTTACTAAATCAAATTGTTTTTATGTAATTGGGCTGTTGGTTAATTTTATTGGACATATTTTCATAGAATTCTAGTCTTTAGTTGGGGTCATCATCTGAAAGTTGGTGCACAATGTTTAATTTGTATGGATGAAATTTGTTTTGAGCCAACACTCAGTGTATTTTGTCTTTTGACTAATTCAATTTTTTTGTCATCACTAATTGTTGATCGACCAGATCGTTTGACATCTTGAACTCTACCTGTTTGTTTAAACTTCCGAAGAAGCTTTCTCAAATAAGATCTGATATAGGGCGATCGGGGTACCTCTCATTAAAAAGACGTTCCGCTGCATGGAAATTATTTTCACATTTACCAATTATCACAGCTGCTATTTTGTCGGCTGCAGTACGTACCATTCTGCCTTTGTAAAAATTTAAACGTCTCGTTAAACAATAATTAAACTAAATATTAACCAAGAAAAACTAACTAAAAACAACTTGACTAAACTTAGATTGACCAAACTAAGTAGAAACAGAAACTAAATATTGGGCTATAAACGCTTTTGCAAAATAAAATCAACTAGAGAATTGACGAACGTCAACTTTTTTTGCCAAATAACTAAAGGCTGACGTTAGAATTAAATGCCAAATTAGAATTTTAGTATTTATTTAATTTATTCGTCAAAAGCATCTTAAATCCAAACAAAATTAGGATGATTGAATAGGTATATTAAAATAATTGTAGTTTTGCATTTAATCAATAAATATTCTAACGTTCGCTATTTGCTAATTGTTAAAAAAGTTGACGTTGACGTAAAAACAATTAGAGAATTAAAAAACGTCAACTTTTGACAAGTAACCAGAGGCGGAGGTTTTAATATTTATTAATTAAATGCGAAACTACAACTTTAGTATTTATTTAATTTATTTCTCAAAATGAGCTTAAACTCAAATAAAATTATTATGACTGAATATGTATTTTCAATGCCTTTCAAACGAAGTATCACTTGCCATAAGGTCCCATTTAAAATTATCTGTCACAGTGGCGCTGTAACGTCATCTGTCACTATTACGTCGCTTGTTAAGACTAGTTGAGAAGCATACGTCTGTTTATTACCTCCCTCCAAATTTCACTATTATTGGCAATTCGTCGTAAGCATTACGCCCTCTAGCGGCTATTGCAGTAACCGAGTTAAGAGCCATTATTAATTTATTTTCTTTCACGTTGAAGGCCATTTGAAGGCATATTGTGTTTTGGTGTCATTGGAGATTATAATAATAATAAAGGTCTTTATTTTTCCTTCAAATTCATACAATACACAAAATATATAAAATTATACATGCATATAATACAATAAGAAAGAAAAAATGCCGAAGATCAGGTGGTGCTGATTTCAAAAAATCAGTACCTCTGCTTTTCATCTTAACCAAGAGAAAAAAAATGTAATATTTTTTTTACATGTTCTGTAACAATCAAATAAAAAACCATAACTAATAGAAACATTTAACATTTAAATATTGTCCAAGAACTAGGTATCACACAGTTTATACATATTTCATAACAGGTCATCAAATAGTTGCACATGTTTTAGTCACTTAGCAATTTAGATTAAGAGATTTCTTAAAATATATAATCGATTTTAATTTTGTTTATTTAATTGATAGTGTATGTACTTTTGTACATATGATAGAGTATGTATTTTTACTTTCTAGTCCAGAATAGCACTCTTTCCTCAAAAGATGCAGTTGTGCAAGTGAACATTCCAAAAGTGCTTACATTGTATGAAATCGTTAATGACATTAAATTAAAAAACTGTACTTGTGTACATAACTTCACTATTTATAACTGTATAGTAAATATGACTGAAAATGATATTAAGCACAAACGAGTTCATAGGTTAAACATTCGACAGCGGATAATGTTAGTTCTTACAAAGTTTAAGTTAAATTTGACTTATGCCACTTTGGGTTCTTTGTTTGGTATAACAGCTGACTTAACAAAAACTTATATTTATAAATTAATACCTATCTTGAGCCACAACTTACGGCCTTTGGTGTATTTTCCCACCAAAGGAGAAATTCTTAAAAACATGTCAGTTTGTTTTGCTGATTTTCAAAATGTTAGGCTAATTTTGGACTGTACTGACATTTGTACAGACTCCAAGTGTTTGTGTTGCCGAATACTATTTTATTCTCAATATAAATCCCATTTAACAATTAGTTTATGATTGGTGTTTCACCTGGTGGGTTAATAACTTACGTCAGTGAATTTTCCAGTCAAAATAAGATAACCGAGTTTAAAACTTGTTCTCCTTCTACAGCACATCTTGAATTTTTAGTACCACCCAAAAGCTTACATAAGTATATTCTAAGATATTTAACTTAAGGATTAAAAAATAGAACTTTAAGTTCTTGTTAACTCTTTAACTCTAACAAGTCTATAACTAAAATAAAACTTATAATTAACAAAATTGTCTATTAATCAGTAGGAATAAACAATAGTCAAACAGAAAATATTGAATTTAAAAAACCATGGATAAACGAACAAAACTATTCCAAAAACATAAAACTAACGCAATCGCAATATACAAGATGAGGTGTAAACAATTATTATAATGGCTCTTAGCTCGGTTCAAATTGATACCGCATTGGCGCTGCGATCTTAATCCGAATAGTCAATAACAATAACCGTTCAAAAGATACGAGGGGGGGAACGGACTTTTGACTAGCACTGTATATCTATAATAATTATATTGTATCTACTACAGATTTTAATTTAAATCTTGTTTCCAAATAAATACACTCAGATGCAAAAAAAACGCAACGTGGAAAATTTTGGTCAAATTCAAAATATACTCCGCCAAAAAAATATCGCATCACTTATAAAATTACAAATATTTCTGACATTTGGTTAATTTAAATTATTTCTTTCTGGTCCTTAAGAATGTTAAGGCTAGAATGAATATTAAAAAGAAATTTGTAAATGCAGCTTAGTGTTAGAAAAAAAAAATGTTAATTGCTATTTTGTCTGGTTTTTATATTATAAGTATTTATTTTACTTTTGTAAAAAGTATACAGTTTGCGTTAATTTAAAATTTCGTATTAAATATTGAGTATGGAAGGACGTGTCAATATAAATTTAAATTTAACGAGAGATCAAGTGGTTAGAATAATTTCCCTCAATGAAAACGGGTCAGAGATAGGTGGCAAATTTAGCAAATTTAGTGGGTGTAAATCAGTCGACAGTATCACGAGTGGTAGTAAGGTAGCGAAAGGCTGCTCTTTATAAAATACGAGCTGTAATAAGTCTGCCAAGAGCAACTACGCATGTGAACAATAGATTTTTAGTCCTTCAGGCTTTGCGTCGAAGACATCTGACTGCAAGTCAACTTCAACATGACTTAGCCGAGACTCGAAATGTACGTGTGTCTTTGGAAACTGTTAGGTACATCTTAAGACAGTCTGGAATTAGGGCCAGAGTAGCTGCCACTGCCCAGAGACTTATAAGGGAACACCGTATAGCACGTTTAACATTTGCAAGAGAGCACGTAAACTGGAATATCGACGACTGGGGTAACGTACTCTTTACGGATGAGTCAAGATTTTGTTGATACACTTCGAATCGAAGAATACCAGTTTCTAGACGAGTTGGAGAGCGTTATGTTCAATGCAACCTAAAACCGGCGACAATCTTTGGAGGAGGATCTATTATGCTCTGGGGCGGAATATCTCTTAGGGGTCAAACCGAATTGGTACAGCTAGATGGAGGATCCTTAACTGATGATAGGTACATTAGAGAAATTTTGGAGATGAATGTTGTTCTTTACGCCCCATTTATTGGTAACGACTTTGTTTTAATGCATGACAATGCAGGCCCACACGTCGCAAGAATCGTTAGTAGTAACTTCAAGAGTTAAATTTATAAGTTTTGAATTGGCCAGCGCACAGCCCGGACTTAATTCCAATAGAACATGTTTGGGATCATCTTTACAGAAGGGTGAGATCTGGTAGTGTCACGCCAGCTAATCTTCAAGACTTGCAACAGTTGTTAACAGTAGAATGGGATAATATCGATCAAGATTATCTAAGAAGATTAATTAGAAGTATGCCACAACGTTGTCTAGATGTTATAAGAGCTAGATAAGGCAATACGTCTTACTAAATTATCATTACTTTTGATTTTTTTATTTAATGCTGTTTGTGCGCTTACTTCTAATTTATATATAAATTAAATAAAAACCTTTGTTTTTCGTACATTCTGCATTTTAAGAGGCGCACGCTGAATTGGTATTTATTGAGGGTTCGTTGACTGTACACCGGTATATTGAGGAAATTTTAGCGAATCACGTAGTACCCTTTTCTCAATATATCGGCGATACAGCGCGACCGCACGATTGCAATGTGTGTCACGCATTATTTAGAGGAAGTTGGTATTAATAAAATGATCTGAACCTCATAGAACACGTTTGAAGCATGTTTGGTAGAAATATTAGAGGTCGCGAAGTCGCACCAGCATCAATTCGCGAACATTACTTGGCTCTAGAAGAGGAATGGCAAAACATCAACAAGATGATATTCGCAACCTCATAAACAGCATGAGCCGACGGCAGTTATAGAGGCTAGGAGAAACAATACAAAGTATTTTTTAGTAGTTTTTCTTTGCTATTTGCGTACTAAGGTTAAGTTAAGTTACATTTAAGTTGTTTATTTGATGTTTTATTATTGTTACCATTGTTCATTAAAACAAGATCATGTCGTTGCTTTTAATCATTATTTAAATACAGTGCTTATAAAGCCCCCATCGTCGTATTACAAATTAATAAAAAAGATAATGATAATAATAGGAAAAGTCGTAAATTGTGGGTGGCAAAGTCATTTCGCTCCTAAAAATGAACCAATCCATATTTTCACATCAAATAAAAAACATAATACTTAGAAGACATTGTTGCAATCAAAAAACAAGGTTTTACGAAAATCCACTTACGGAATTATTACACAGGATGTTTCAAACTTAGGATAAAAACAACCTTTCGGTTAACACCGTATAATAACTAATCAGTGTTCTAAATAAATCATCAAAGTAGGGCTAAAAATGAAAAAAACTAAAATACTTTCAATTTGACCAACATTTTCTCCGTTGCATATTTTTTGCATCTGAGTGTACATATATGTAGCGCATGATACACGAAATAGCAATAATATTTTGATATTATAGACAATAATATCTGGATCATAAATCATTGATAATTTAGTAATATACAGGTTATGTCATATTATTAATAAACCACCTGATTAGCCGATAATTTTACAACTAATAAATACACGAACTTACTTTATAATCACGTATAATCGCGATGAGAAATTGATAATCTTGTTTTTAAATAGAAAGGACCTCGGAATTTTTCTTATGCAAAAGTAGTTTCAGTTAAATTGTCTGAAAATTTGCAGAGCGGTAGCTTTGGTCATACTGATCAAAAGTTCTTATTGCCTCAAGACTAAGAAATCAATTGTTTCTGAATTACAGAGGTTCAAAGTATCGGTTTTTAGTCCTCTTTATTAATACATATTTGTAAAATATATAGATTTTTGGTAAATGCATGTAAAAAGGAAGTGACTAACTTCAGGGAGTTACTCTGCATGAAATGTAATGACAGTTTGCTATATAAACGTGTGTTCGTAAATGCTTCGATTTTGAAATTTTTCTTACAAATTGATAATTTATTTAGTGCTCTGAAACAGGTTATATCTGAAATATTTAAGTGAAATTTGGTGGGTTTTAAAATGTAGTTATTGCCAGCGGCGGCCGGCCAGGTGAAGTAGGTGAAGGTAAGGTTCACCAAAAAAATATAATTAAATTGAGACAAATAAATAAAAAATAAAAGCAACATTATTATATCTAAATTCTGAAATCAATTATTTATTCTCTTTCAATTATCTAAAAATTAAAAAGACAGCTAGCTTTATTAGCGGTGCTGTAGGTACTTGACGGTCAAGTCCTGACCTGTGTCACTTGCTGTGTATGATTCAGGAATAGGTGAATATCATTTTTTGAAATGCGAAATCCATCTGCATAAGCGCTCAGTGACGTCAGCCTGTCGCTAGTGATAGTTGAGAATAATAGCCGGTGCAGTTCCGTTAAAAAATATATTATCCGTCTTCACCCACTGGCCACTAGTACCTATTTAGTATTCTCAACGACAATATTTTCAAGTTTAGTCTATTATATAGATATTTTTATATAGTATATTGTATAGTATAGTATTTATTAGTTTAGTTTTTATATAACTATACATTTTTTTAACGAATTTTTAATGAGATGTTAGTACGCGACGTAGGTAACAAAATTCCTTTTCGCTCCAGCAAGCTTTCCTCATCTCTCATCTTCACCACTTTTTATTGCGCATTTTTTGAACTACAATTAGAAATTTTATATTTATCATTGGCACGCATACGGTTAATGACAGCTTTTTAAACGAAAAAAAAAAATGGTGTGCCAAATTAAAAAATATTTTTTAATTCTTTCTTAAGATTTTTTCTTTTTCTTTCAAAAATTAACAGATCTTAACGCGTATTTTTCATTTATTGTATACATTCTCAAGAACTAATACGATAATATTAAACCTGAACAATAACAGAAAATGCTTCTAATAAAATTTTAAACAGGCGTAAAGCTACAAAAAATGTTCAAAATTACCTTCCTGAAACGTGACATAAGATTTAATTTTAGCCTCATTGCTTGTCGTATTTGTGTAAATATTTCTGGTGTATTTCTTATTTACCTACTTGAGAGATACCTTTGGTCATGCTTATTAAACATTCCCATTGCCCAGGACTCAAAAATCAATTAATTCTGAGCATCAAAGAGTCGGCTTTTAGTCCAATTTTTTCAGATTTTTTAAAGCAAAATTGCGTCCTCAAAAAAATAAAGTCGAGAAAAGCTTTTTTAGATTTAAGAGGTTCAATGGGCTCTGGAAAGCTAAAAATTTATATGAAGTCATGTTCTTATATGCTTTATTTAAAGCACAAGTCGCGGTGCTGATCGGTGTGGGGGCACTTTTGACCATCTTATCCCGCCTTTATGGAGTTTTTTAAATAAATGTGGTTCTAAGGATACACCATTTTTATGGCGTTTATGTTTCCATATATTATTAAATACGTTAAATATTAGTAAAATTCCTTTAACATAAATACGTACATCAATAAATTCAGATATTTCAATACAGAACGTGAATATAATTAAAAGTATTTGGAGTCCTATTAAAGCTTTGGAGTCCTAGCATTACATTTCCATATTATTAAATAAATTAATTATTAGTCTTTAATGTAAATCAGGGTTGTCCAACTGGCGGCCCGCGGGCCGCATCCGGCCCGCGAGGCTATTTGTTGTGGCCCACGTAAGATTTTCGAAAAGCATATTTTTTCTTTAAATGCCACTGTAAAAAAAGATTTTTTAATTTATTTTATATTTTATGGTTTAGCTGTGTTTTTACATTACAAGTACTGTACAGCGTGCCGCTTCGCGGACGTGTACCGAACACAATCGTCCTCCACCACTATGAGAACTGCACCACAGACCACTAATAACTAGACGTTTCACGTAGGTAGCTCAAGGTCAAATTAAACTTAATGTCATTTGTAGTACCGATACTAATCTTCAGATGTCGCTTTACTCTGTCTCTACTTTTACTCTGCAGTTTAGGTTTAGAACACAACTAAGAAAAGAATTATAATTGTCAATCGCCAATTGTCATATTAGCGTCTATATTTTGATTTTGTTAGTGTTAGTTTGTAAATTACAAAACAAATCACCTACCTCACTGATCTACGTTTTAAATGTTCCTGGCGGTGTTCAAATAGTATTTTGCAGATTAATAATAATCAGTTAAATATGGTTTTTCACAATAAATGTTGTATCCTACAATGTACTAATTCGTCATTAATTAGACATACCTTTCCAAATCCACGATGAAGACATTACACGATTTAGGAAGTGGCTTAGTGTTATAAATAATCCTAATTTAGATGATGAATGCTAGTACAGTTTATAAAACAAAACGAATCTGCCACAGACACTTTGAAGATAAGTTTGTTTCTTCATGGAGTCATAAATTGTATAAAAATGCAATTCCTAGCTTACATTTGTATGGTGAGTCCAATAAATATTTTTGATATTAGAGAACAAATAACTGATTGATGAACTTAAATCTGCAACTTCTTTCCTTGAGTTCCGTAAAAGAACAAAATCCTATCTATCTGAAAGATCATATTATTCAGTAGAAGAGTTTCTTAAGGAATAGTGTTATGTACAAGTAACTAAACAATTTGTATAAATATATATTTGAGTATCACATGCAGAAACTTGTATTAAAATGTATTAGTTCGTAAGGATTTATTATGCAATTTATTTAAATTTTGCAATACATTGTGTATTTTATTATTTTTTATTTTGTGATATTGACGATTTATGTAATTTCAGTAAATTTTAAATTGCTATTTTTCTGACTTTTTTGTAAGCTTTTTCCGTAAAATTGTACAATTTTCAGTGATAATAGCATATTTTTATTCTATATTAAATTACAAAGTTGTTTTACAAGTATTAAATAAATAAATAAATTACATTTTGTTTTATTTTTCCTAAATTGTATTGTGTATATTTGAAATTAAAAATGTCATGCATTTTTTTTTCAAATATACCAAATTATATTTAAAAATTTTAAACTTTATTTAAATTTTCCCACCAAAATTAAAATTTGAATTTCCCGCGTAATTTCTCGCTTGAATTAGTTCCGATACTAATCTTATGGAGCGCTGAATTTCATATCCAACTAAAGTATTGTCGTGGAACATCTAGGGAGGTAGGTGATCTGTGAACTGCACTGATTACTGTGCATCACAGTTCACGCCCAAGCAGACCACACCTCCCCATGATACATACAAGCGAAGATATGATACCACGCAGATGTGGGCGGGCCTGTTAAACGTCAAGTGACGTCAAGAGGTGACGATCTCGACATTTAGTTTAAGCTGTTTACATTTACATTGTAACGGTTTTAAGCTTTTTACGATTTTTTCACTCTAAAATTATTTTATTATTATTTTGGATTTAAAAATAGTGGTGCAAAATGAGGTGTGCTGTAGCAGGTTGTAGTGTGAACAACCAATAAAAGTGTTATGCGAACGATATAAAGTTTTTTAGGTTCAAACAATTTTTCTTTTGAAAGCTGAAAGGTTGAAAGTCAAAATTGTAGAAAATAGGTTGCTTTCAATAAATATTTGCAAAAAATATCATATTATGTATAAATAGCAAAGCAACATAAGTAACCTAAAATATGAGAAATTTTTGTAAACAATTTAAATTAATCTAGCAACCTTATCTAATGAGCTCATGTCAGAGAATTTCATTAAACTGGACACATTTTTTAATATGCCAGGAGCAAAATTTTACTTTTTTTTAGCCAATATCGAAGGCAAGAAACTGCAAGGGTATCCTTTTTTAAAAGCAATCTGTAAGATAAAGAAAAATATGAGTGTCATATGTTTGCATTTCATTAATGAACTAATGCTGATGAATGAACTATGCCCTTGGACGGGCAGAATAGATAACAACTATTGCTTTAGGTATGTCCTCAACTTTCCATTTAAGGCGAGTTTTTAAATTTTCTAATTTTTTTAGGTGCTCCTCACTCGTTTTTTACCCTTCAACCATCAATATGTTTTGACGTCCACTACAAATATTTCTCTGGTTTTGCAAATAGAACATAATAAATATATTGTTATTTGAAGCTAATAATTTTAAAAATTTGCAAAAAATATATGTAATAATCGCAAAGCAACATAAGTAACCTAAAATATTATGAGAAATTTTTGTAAACAATTTAAATTAATCTAGCAACCTTATCTAATGAGCTCATGTCAGAGAATTTCATTAAACTGAACACATTTTTTAATATGCCAGGAGCAATTTTTACTTTGTTTTAGCCAATATCGAAGGCAAGAAACTACAGGAAAAGCGTATCCTTTTTTAAAAGCAATCTGTAAGATTAAGAAAAATATGAGTGTCATATGTTTGCATTTCAATAATGAACTAATGCTGATGAATGAACTATGCTCTTGGACGGGCAGAATAGATAACAACTATTACTTTAGGTATGTCCTCAACTTTCCATTTAAGGCGAGTTTTTTAATTTTCTAATTTTTTTAGGTGCTCCTCACTCGTTTTTTACCTTTCAACCATCGATATGTTTTGACGTCCACTACAAATATTTCTCCGGCTTTGCAAATAGAACATAATAAATATATTGTTATTTAAAGCTAATATAAACTGTTTTACAAAATGTTTTCTATTTTTTATTTAACCCAAAAACCTATTAAATCTTGGAAAGAAAGTAATTATTTATTTTATGTTGAAATTTAGTCATAAGTCCCCATAAGCTATGGATAGGTAATAGGCCTAGAATAAATCACCGAAGAATCATAACTATAACCTGTTATGCACAAGCTCCAGTGCAAATAAGAAAGAAAATGGACCAAAATTCAATCAAAGGTTATTTGATTAGTTATGAGGGAGAAAATATAGTACCATTTTTCAAAATATTTTTTAATTGTCAGAAATCAGTTCAATTGCATCTATAGGATAATACCTCTATATGTATCCCAGAATTTTTATATATTTAAAAATGACTGATTATATAGACATTTTTCAATTAGAAAAAAATGAGATCGATGATGAAATAATCTCGCAGAATTATGAATATATAACCTAAGACATCGTAATCAAACTAAAAAACCTTGACACAAATTTTCACTGAAAAAGAAGTTGCAGATGTAATGACCAAACTTCTAACGGGAATAAGAAATCAGATCCTTCTTTCAAAGACTGGACTGTAGATCCGAAAAATCTTTTTAATAAGAAAAAATGTTAAAATTTAGTGTTAATAAGGTTTTATTCATGTCATAGTTGGTGTGACATAATAATTTTAATAAAAACGCCACTATTTAAAGTTCACATTAGCCTATAAATAGTTTATCTTTAATAAATCCATAATTCACAAAAGTTTACATCCATTATTTTATCACTACGTCTCGTAAAAAGAAATTTAACATAAATAATCCGTAAGATTCCAGTCTGCATGTTATCCGTTGTTTTAAATTGGCGCCATTTATCGTCACCCCTTGACGTCATGCGCAGAATCGAACGAATTTGAAACACTTTGCGATCATATCTTTATATTATAGTATCATGCACCTCCCACTGCTTACCATCCGTCGGCAGCCGCTATCGTCAGAGAACTACGAACGCAGTGTTCGTAGTTCTCTGCTACGTGCCAGTGTGCTACTAACAGTGAACTTGATTAATTATTTGTCCTGCTTCCTCTTATACAATAATGAGCGTAAAACCAATAAAACGGAAAATTGATAGTGAGAACAGAATTTATAAAGAAAGTTGGGAGAGTGATTACTTGATTGTTAACAATAATGGAAAGTTGCAGTGCTTAGTGTGCATGAATGTCGTTTCAGTGCCTAAAGAATATAATGTGAGAAGACATTACACAACAGTGCATGAAAATAAGTATGCTACGTACACAAATAAAGTCGGCGTGCGCTAGTTGCAGATTTGAAGAAAAAGCTTAAACAGCAAACTGGTATGTTCAGTAAAATATTACACTCTCAAACGCATTCTTTGCATGCATCTTATGCCGTGTCGCTTGAGCTGGCAAAGGCAAGAAAATCTTTCACTGATGGCAATTTGATAAAAAAATGTGCTGTTGAAATGGCCAAAGCTTTCGGTGATTCTAAAATGGCGGAGAAATTTGAATCAGTGCCACTTTCACATCAAACCATACAAAGAAGGATTGTTGCTATGGGTGAGCAAGTAGAAAAATCTATGCTTAGCCTGGTTAAGAAAAGTTCATATTTCTCACTTTGTTTGGATGAAAGCACTGATCAAACCGATGTTAGTCAGCTGTTAATATTTGTGCGCACTACTTTTGATAATTTTACCAGTAAAGAGGAGTTATTTGATATTTGTCCTCTTTATGGAACAACGAAAGGAAAAGACATCTATGAGGCTGTAAAGAAAACAGTTGACAGAATTGGAGGCTTTGATAAATGTTCAGCCATAGCAACAGACGGGGCCCCATCAATGACACGTAAAAAAATTGGATTAGTGGGTCTGCTTCGAGAGAATGGTGTCACTTGCCCAACAATTCATTGTATTATACACCAGGGAGCTTTATGTGAAAAATCAGTCAAGGAAGATCAAGTTTTCCAAACCGTGATTAAGATTATAAATATGATTAGAGGTGGAAATCGATCTCTTTTACACACTCAACTTAATCAGTTTTTAGTGGAAACAGAGGCTGAATATGGAGACTTGCTAATGTACAACCATGTAAGGTGGCTGAGTGCAGGAAAGTGCATGGAACGATTTTTTGCCATAAGAAAGGAAATCCCTGCATTCCTCAACAAATACGTTTCATCTGACACAACTGAACTGGAAGAGAAATTTAAGGATCTAGAATTCTTAAGACAGTTAGCTTTTATAACAGATCTGACTAATCATCTTAACATGTTAAACTTGAGTCTTCAAGGAAGAAACCAGACGGTTTCAGATTTGATCGGAATGATAAACGGGTTCCGGAATAAGCTGAACGTGTTTAAACGTGCTTTGGAAAATAACAACCTGACACACTTCCCTAGCTGTCTGCAAATAGCAGAAGAATTCAACGGTGAGGAAAATATTGAGTTTTCATCCTGCATTTCACAAATTGAACAAGTTATTGATGAATTCAATACAAGATTTGAAGAAATTGAAAGTCTCAAAAGTAGTGTACTACTTTATAATAACCCTCTTGGAGCAACCATTGATGATCAACCACCCAACTTACAGCTTGAGTTATGTGATCTTCAAGCAGACATATTCCTAATCACCAGACAAGAAAAGAGACCTGAATTTTTCAAATTATTGTCAAAGGAGAAATTCCCAAACCTGCGAGATTTTGGACTGAAAATGACGTCAATGTTTGGAAGCACTTATACATGTGAAAGTGCCTTTTCCTCCATGAAATACATAAAAAATAAAAACAGAAGCAACCTTACCGATTCTCCCTTAAGTCATCTTATGAGAGTATCTACAAATTAACTGGAGGTGGACATTTCTTCATTGGTGGATGAAGCCGATCGACCACAGTCCTCACACTAATTGGATACATCTTTTTCGTTGCTTTTGCAATGTTTGTCTTGATTATTGAAAAGTGTTATCAATAAATTTTCCGTTTATAAAAAAATATAGTTGTTGAGCTATAAAAGAAATAACTCTTTTTTGTTTTAATTATTTTTATACCTCACTTTATTTTGTTATTACTTGTAACAAAATTATTATATGGCCCGCGACAACATGCAAGGTTTTAGTTTTGGCCCTTGAGGCATTGCAAGTTGGACACCCCTGATGTAAATTATAAAAAACGTCAATATACTAACTATACTTGTACCGATACTAGTAGGTACTGTATACTTTTTAATAAATTGCAATTTATAGTATTTAATTATTATGAATTACTTTAACACATCTGCAATTATATGTACGTCTTAGTTTATAGCTAGTTTGATATTTTTTAAGGCGTTTTTTTATTAGATCTCTAAGTAAAGTTCATGTAAGCTTTAACGGTTTCGTAAGGTCTAGTGATAGAGTTTTCAGTTCGAACAAGCGCTGCTAACCACTTACGTAGCCGGGACCGATGATAGCTTTAAGTGCCCTCCGAAACACGGTGACGGCTCAGTTAAATTAGAAGTGTATATCTATCTTTATATATATAAAAATCTCGTGTCACGACATTTGCTCAAGCTAATATTTAAAAACAACTAAACCAACTTAGTAGATGGGACATTTTTTTATCTCGATGAATGATCCTTATTTTTTTTTAATTGTAAATTCAAAATGTTTTATATGACTTCACCTCTATAGTTTTAGTTTATTTGACAGTTATGATAACTACATATAAAATATCATTAAATTAACACGTTTTCTTAACACCTTTAACAAACGTCATTCTATGTGGCTAGATCTATTAAAAAGTGGCATATCTTTTGGTGAACGTCAACACATCTGTTATTTCAAACAAAGCTAATGAGCCTCTCAATGAGAAATAACTGTCAAAAAAGGGTCGAGAAAGCATTATCAAGCCGACCTGGAATAGTGTTTAGGCAAGGTTAAACGAATGATAAGCCAATCTAGAATACTATTTATTGAGGGTTAGACGGAAGGTAAGACATAGTAGGCCTAGACGTGGATGCCAAACAATTTTAAGAGGTTGTCATGACAAATAAGGCGTGTGGTAAAATAAGTGATAGATCTGAAGAAAATATTAAATGGACAATAAACTCATTTGAGCTATATACATTGCAATGTCCAGAGGGGATTTATCCAATATTCTTACGTAAGGTACATGACCTTCTTTACAAAAAATTATGTATGATACTAGAGGTTAGCTTAGCACTAGGGTACATACCAAGAGCATCGAGGCTTACATGGTTAAAACTGGTAAAACAGGATAGCAAGAACCTGTCGGAAACCGATAAGTACTCAATGATGTCATTTGTACTGAAGACTGGAAAAACTAGTCGATACCCACATTAAGGATGGTGTATAGGTTGAAAGTCCCATACATCAGCTAAAATAAGAATAGAACAGGATTTTCTAAGGAAACCATTCTCTTACGGAAGGTGCAATAGGTACTGGAAACCTACCGAGTTGATGCTGGATAATGTTCTCAATATGGAGAATTGGATAATAACTTCTATGAAGCAATTACAACGACCATTCAGCTGAAAGGAATAGACTAAACAAGGTGCAGGTAAACAGACTGCAAGCTGAACGTTACTCAAGGACATGATTCCAGCACTGTTTTATCTTCTGCCTTGTGAAATTTAATCATGGATGGACTGATAGCTAGACTCAGTAACGACAGACGTCGTGTCTTCGGCTATTGGGTTACCTGGTGAACTTAGCAAATGGCAAATTTAATGGCAGTCGTAGGAAGTCCAAAATCTAAATCTTGTGATTAGACTTAATGAATGACTAAGTGAATCTCGAGACAAGCTGCAAACTCTGTGGCAGGAAAGCTGAAACTCATATTTCATGACTTCGAGACACTAATCTCAAAAAATTCTCTCATTCGTTTGTGACTTATTTTAGTTTAAAATTAATAGTTTTCATGGACTAAAGGCCTAAAAACGATAATTATTTAAATACTTTAATTATAAAAAATAATTAATAATAATTATTTAAATATTTAATAATATATAAGTTATTGAAATATAATTATTTCAAACAAGAACGTATGACGACGAAATTGGATAGTAATAACAATAAAGAATTTTTTGCAAAATTTTTTTTATCAATTTTTGCAGACAACACACAATGTTTGTTTAGGTTTTAAACACTGACTTGGATTGATGTTGGATTAAAGGTGCATAATAGTTCAGGTGCATAATAAAGATCTACATTAGGATATTTCTCCAATATTGGATAATAACTTGTGTTATTGCTTCGATATTGCCATTCCAGTATTTCAGTTAATGTGATAATTATACAAATTATTGTATTTCAGTAAAATTTGAAACTAGGACCAGTAAGTAAAATAATTCATTTTGTTATTATCTTTATATAAGTAAGAATGACATAAGAATTAATTTTAAGAAACCATTATTTTATTCATATACCAAAACATATATACTGGAAGAAAATGGAATTGCTTTTCAAGGCATAGGTATCATACAAGTTAATTCTATTTGAGTGACATACATGTTTATGAAAAAGGAATTTTTAATCCAAAATATACTACAATATATACAAAATATTAAAATATACTAAAAAATATGCAAAGGATACACAATAATGCAGAATTGCTGTCAAACATTGTTAGGCCAAGCACAAAGGCAAGCATTTCGATACACAAAAATGTTATCATTAAGCTAAGTCCAGTCACCCATCTGAAATATTAAGCAAACAGTTTTTATTATGAAATCAATTGAACCATAATCAAAACAGAAAACAAATTTCACAGCAGCATAATAGGGCGGATCTGTAAAAAATCAACTAAATTTTGATGTGAGAGGTGGCATTAGCATTTTTGCATAAATAGTTAAGGTGATGACTTCAGAAATAATATTTGACTTATCCTCTCTTTCAAATAGGTCGGGAACATTAATAAAAAAATTAAAATATTTAAAAATTACTAAAAATATCGATTTTTCTTGCTTATAACTTTAAAATAATTCATTCTGATTCAAATCTTTCTGACCATTAATTTTTTCGTCTTAGCAGTTTTCCCCTCAATATAATTTTTTTAACGTGTAAGAACTTAATTTTAATGAAGTTATTTAAGTTAGCAACTTTAATTAACTAGTATATATTTATCTGGTGAGTTATTTTTACATTATTTTTATTTCCACTTTATCTTGATACTTTTCTTGTAGTAGTGCAATTATTGAAGCATTATTGCTCCAATTTTTTTTACTGTGAACCGAATTGCAAACAATTTTGGAATAAGGTTCATCTTACCCTTAACTTCAAAAGTGAAAATAATTTGAACTCCGCAACCGCCCTGGGGGTGGTTGCCACCGCTTCTCGGGGGTGAATTTTTTTTTTAATAATCGGATATCGATAGAAGGACTAATTTTAAGCAAAAAATCATCTATAAAGTTTTTCGAAAAATCCAATACTTTTCAAGTTATTGGCAATTGAAAATTCGCAATATTTTCACGTTTTTGATCGGTTTTTTGCAAATATCTCCAAAAATATACGTTTTATCGAAAATTTTATAAAAAACAAAATTGTATTCTACTTGTATTGTATTGTTATGAAGTATTCTAAGTGCAATATTAAGCTAGATATTAAAGATCAAAGCCGTTGTTTATTTTTCCTGAAATTTAATCGATGTGGCCAATGCCATCTAGCGACGAGCAGATGCATTTTAGGCATTCTAATAAAAAAGGGTTTTGTAGTGCTTGAAATAAGCTTTAAAATGAGCACTATTAAAAGTCTTTTGCACGTAAAATAAGTGAGCTGTATTGCAAATAAGAGGAGCATCTAATGTTTTTTCTTTTAAATCAATGGGTTTCATAATGCCATTTCTACCAAAATTAAAATTAATCGTATTTCGCCTAGAATTAACTTTATTATGAAGAGTTTGATAGATTGCATCAGTTGGGCTGCTTCAGGACACATATTTTCAAAAAAGTCACGACTAAAAAAAATTTAAAATTTTTAAAAAAACCACCTTTTTTCATGTCAAAAATGATGACTGATGCGTATAAAAGTGTATTGATAAAAAATTTAGGTATTTTTCTGACAAACAATTTGGTTTTTTTGTTTTTTCTGTCAAACAAAAATTGAAGGAGATATGATTGTTTAAAGACCGCGTGGCAGCGCAATCACAGCCTGTCTTAAGCCCTTTAACCATTCACCGTTTTAGATAAAGGTTTTTTACTATATACTGCAATAAAGAATGTTGTAGCTCTCTTAATTACCTTTACAATGGATTTTTATAAATTGTGATAGCATGAAATTGAAGGAGTTATGGTCCAAAAACTTTTCATATGTTCTTCTACTTATGGAGTGAAAATTTCGGAGTGGGAATATTTGGAGTATGTATTTACGTATGTAGATTACGCAGTATAACAGAGACCCAAAACTATTGTAATGTGTATATATATATATATATATATATATATATATATATATATATATATATTATATCGGAAAAAGGAGTACGACCGTTAATCCAATATATATAAGGATCACTCAGACGAGTGGTGGGTTCTTATATCGGTCTCTAGGTGGAGAAATAAAAGACAAAGTTGATAGGCTACTTTATCTATTTTGAAGACGTTTCGCTTTCGAGTTTTGAAAGCATCATCAGTTCATCTAAAAAAGTACAATATGAGAACCACACAATCATGGAAACGATGTTAATTGTTACCTTAAAAAGACATGTAGCAGTCAATGTTATTAACAATAATGTGAATGATACAATAATGGTCATTTGCTGTGCTAATTTTATAAGTTCATATATGTTGTTAGTTACATAATTGTTTATACAAAATCAGCGTATTATGTAGATTTACTTAGTTTCATTCACATTATTGTTAATAACATTGACTGCTACATGTCTTTTTAAGGTAACAATAAACATCGTTTCCATGATTGTGTGGTTCTCATATTGTACTTTTTTAGATGAACTGATGATGCTTTCAAAACTCGAAAGCGAAACGTCTTCAAAATAGATAAAGTAGCCTATCAACTTTGTCTTTGATTTCTCCACCTAGAGACCGATATAAGAACCCACCACTCGTCTGAGTGATCCTTATATATATATATATATATATATATATATATATATATATATATATATATATATATATATACATAATATGGCTCATATATTTTGGAAACGTAGGCATGAATACATACCAACGTTCTTATATGTATATATAACACATTTGAGTGAAGGGGCCAACAAAAAAGCCAGGTGATCAGCTGGGCGTGCTCCGTTTATTCGTTATAATATGACCAGTATATTTCCGTCTGCAAAGGAATGAGCATATATATATATATATATATATATATATATATATATATATATATATATATATATATATATATATATATGTATTTACTGTTTAATT
Source organism: Diabrotica balteata (assembly GCA_918026665.1). Lineage (NCBI taxonomy): Eukaryota > Metazoa > Arthropoda > Insecta > Coleoptera > Chrysomelidae > Diabrotica > Diabrotica balteata. The sequence goes on along the minus strand of OU898278.1, from coordinate 54,823,163 downwards.
CAGGGGCAGTTTTAAGGGGGTAGAAAAGCTTAAGAATATGATAATCATTTTCGAGAGTGTGGAATAATATTTAAATCCTTATCATTTTATCAAAAAAATTCTTTAAAAATTTTTTATCAAAGGGTAGTTTTCAAGGGTTGAAAGGAGGTTAAAAATTTGATAATTATTATAGAGAATATAAAATATTACTTACTCTATACTTACATCTTTTTATGTCATACCAAAGTATGTTTTTGTGATTTTTTCAATTTAGGGGTTGTTTGCAAGGGTTGTAAGATTTTCAAGGGGTTGAAAATGATTTTAATATGAGGTAATTGTGTTAGAAAACGCTTTACAATTTCACCACCTACTATTAGACATGTTTTCTAGCGATAAAATGGCTCAATGGCTTAAAAATAATAGGCGGAGTTCAGATCATTTTCACTTTTGAAGGTATGCATAAGATGAGCCTAATTCCAAAATTTCATGCAAATCAGTTCACAGTAAAAAAAATTCGGAGGTAAGACCGTATTTTTCGCTTCAATGACTGCACTAGAGCTCTTGAAAAAGAATGTATACACATTCGAAAGTTCAAATCGTTCACAAAACAATAAACACGTTGAGATCTATTTTGTCCAAAACCAAACCTAACAATGAACAAGAAAGGACAAAGCATTGCATTTATAAAATACCTTGTGAATGCGATCAGTTTTATTTAGGTGAAACATCAAGGCCATTAAATGTTAGAATAAGTGAACATCAGTCTTATATTAAAAATAGAGAATTTGATAGATCTCAAATATGTAAACACGCATGGGATAATGAACATACTGTTCAATGGAATAATTCAAATGTAGTCCTAAAAGAGACGGATGGTAAAAAAAGAAAAATCAAAGAAGCGGCTTTAATTATGCTAAATGAGGCCAATTGTGTCGCAAATTCCTCGGCAGAATGTAGTAGGATCTGGTTACCAATATTGAAAGAGGAAGTTATTAATAAGAAAATACCAGTATTAGTAAGTCAGTAACATATAGAGGATACATCATGTATGTTTTTTAAATAACGAAACATATAAAATCAGAATTTTGGTGTTTATTGAAGGTAAACTAAATGCACGATCAAATACTTACCATGTCGGGATAGTATTATGAGGTGTTTTTCCTGGTTTTTCCCTCATAATTTACTATGGAATCACCAACAGGAGAATTTTACTGTCATCATGTCATGTGTTTGTCTTTTTAAAGACGAATTACATGCTATGATTTTTTTCTGACGGATATTCACAAGTTAAAGTTGATTTCATGTAATCGAATGAACTATCTTTTAAGTAAAGTCGTCCCAGGAGCGCAACTCACAATATTGGCAATATCATTTTAAAGTCGTCTACTTTAAAATGCATAATGTATGTCTGAATTGTCAATATAAATGAGTCAGATAAAATTAAATTATTAGAAGAATTTTTCACTATGTAACAAAAAACAAAATTTGTTTAATTTACTGTTTGTATTTTGAGAACGATTTCCGAAGTGGAAATTGAAACGTATTTTTATCTTTAATTGTGGCTTATTCCCAGTTAAATAGTAATTTATATATATATATATATATATATATATATATATATATATATATATATATATATGTCTTCATATCAAGGCGAGATCCGTTTGTATCATAAGCTATACAAAATGAGATCCGTTTTGCAAGGCGAGATCCGATTTTGGATCTCACCTTGTATTCACGTGTATATAGTGACATCTCGATGTAACAATGATGGGGGTACAAAGAAATCGATTTTTGTCTGGACCTCATTTTGCACCCCTTTTGGTGAATTTTATATTGCATTAGTTCCACTAAATCCGCTGTAGAGGCAGTGCGAGCGATCCGTTGTGTATATGCTAAATATACATTTTGTAGACAACCCGAGATCCGGTAAATTTGGCAACATCGCAAATGAATTTTACAGTCAGACCTCTCACTCCCTTCGGCTTATTTCCGGTTTGAATAATATTATTTACATTATTAAAGAGCTCTGTCCAGAAAGGCGATTGTCAAATATCTCGAGAACTAGACGTCGTATCGAAAAAACTTAGGAATTCTTTTTTAATGGTTTTTCAAAATCTATATACTTATGCAATAGCAGGGTTCTTATTCTCCATGCGAACGCGGTGGGTGTAGCAACTTTGAATTTTCAACTGGAACCCTTAATTTTTATTTAAATAAACATTTTGAAATTAGATTAAAACTATTATGGATATAGATATAAAATTAGAATAATTAATTAAATTAGAAATTTAGAGTTGAAAATACACAACTTTTGTGTGAATCTATAATAGCTTTTTTAACCAGTGGGAAGAGCTTCAAAATCGTCGTTTTGATGACATTTTTAGGAGTTAGATGATTTTAAGTAATTTTTTAGATAAAATTATGTAGAACACGTTGGTAAGTACTCGAAGTCTAAAAAATTTCGGAGACATTGTTTATTTGTAGTATTATTTTTTTACAATTTTTCTTCGCATATCTTCTCCACTGTTTGTTTTACAAAAAATGTCAAAAACTTATTTTAATCGCTTTTAAAAGACCTACAAAATAAATCTAACTGCGTTCAATTTGAATGAGAGTTACAAACACAAATCTGTTTTGCATATAATTTATAATTAAGGGACCAACTATGCTGTTCACGTACTATATTAAGATACCACGGGAATATTTTTCAATATATGCAGTTCATTTATGCTAAACTTGGACACTGTACGTCAAATAGTTTATAAACAAATTAACTTTATATTTCCTTTAAATTCGTTTACTGAAGAAAATCCAAATTTAACTATACAGCTCGCACTCCCTCGTAGGGGAAAATTCACTCATCCCAGATACCCACATTATCAAAAGGATTGACCTGTGGGACTCTTTCTGTGTTCTATTCCTAGGTAAATTGGTAAATCGGGGTTTGTCCCAAAAATTTTCATACATTATTATCTAGTATTATATAAAGCTTATTAAGCACGTTGTAACGGCGTTAAAATTCAAAAGCTTGTGATATATAAAACATCTAAAATTGCAACGGTTTTTCCCTGGCAGCAAATTTCACGTTCAAGAACAAAGGATAGTAATAAAAACAATTAAATCTATGTACCTATTTCTTAATTATTATCTTGTGTTAGTTATCTTACTCTATGTTAGACTCTTCATTACTATAAAAAGAAGTAACACTCTCTATGGTTAAAATTGTTCACATTTATCACCTTTTTTGTAACATTTCACTTGGGCCATAATATATTTACAAGAACCAATGAATTTGATCTCGTTTCCGTTTACATGAGCATTGGAGCCCCCGGACAGTCTGACAATTAGAAAAAAACCAATATAATAATTATTCGTCACAAAAAGGTAAAAATAAACTCATATTTTACACCTATTAGGAGTATAGTATATGTATGTATGTTTCTTTAACTTGGATTCCGTGCTTAAAACTGGTACCAGCTCTACATTTTCTTTACTCCAGCCAGTTAGCAACAGATTCGGGAGTCAAAGTCTTGGTGTCACACTACATACTCATACCTTCGTTTGGATGAGTATGTACACGAATATTATATATTATACTGTCTGAAGTAGGAGAAAGTTTATATGGACCATTACAAAGATTATTAGTACTGGTCAAATACAAAACCAATCTTTTTAGGGTTGTAGAGGTTCTTGAACACTATTGATTTTAAAATTCTTGCATAGTCGCCAAATGATTTACAATTGGAGGGTTTGCCAACGGCTTGGGTTAAACTCATACCTTTAAGAATGTGACACTTTTGTTACTTTATAATGGTAATGGTAGATATTTAGACATAACTGTAAACTGTCCTATTATAGAACCTAAGGCAGATTTATTTGATGGTATCGATAAAACTCCTACAGGTACAAATGACATTGGATATGCTGTAAATTCATATTTGAAAATATTTTTTTTTTTTACTTACATAGATGGCTTTGGTAAAGACCAATTAGCCAGACGATTGGTCTGTAGTATTTCTACTTCTAGATGACTTAGGTTCTTGGCCGCACTTATATTTTTTAGTCTCTCTATGACACTTTTGCAATCTGTAAATATAATACTTTTGAGTCTATACGTCCTAAGTATATATTTTAGAGCTTCACTTATTGCAAACATTTGTGCTGTATATATCGTTGCCTCATCTGGTAATCTGAACTCTTCATGATATTTTGAGGTGTGATCGTAAAAAGTGGCACCTGATATTTGAAAATATTCTCATAATATTTATGTTACTTTCAATTGCCTTGGCTGTTAGTATTTTTTATAAAAGCTCTTACTCAGCATGAATATTTTTTTCTTTTCAGAGACAGTTTTATAGTGTTGGAAATGTTGAAAGTACTTCTTGTATGCTGATAAAAATTGGGAGTTCTAACAGTAAGAAGAAATTTTGCTAGGCTTTTCTCTATTTTTTTTTTGTATATTTAGTAAGGGTATTTGAAAATTTGGCGATGCAATCTTATTAGCTGAAATTACGAGAAGACGATCTACGCTTTTGAAAAATACATTAATTCGTAAAAAACTGATCATGTAGTTTTTGTACAGAATATTCGTCAATTTTCATCCGTTTTTTTTTCTATTGTCTACGTTTTGACTTGAGTGGTTGCTTAAGTCTCATGATGCACGAAATTCATCTACCATCATGCCAATCATATTGTAGCTTAACAACCATTCGTCTAGTTTGGTGCTGGCTTTAATCAATCTCACGATTTCTCCTGCATCTTTTGAGTTTGTATTTATATGTTTCAAGCTGTATCTACAAATAGTTGGTTAAAGTTTCTGTTCAAACTTTTCACAACAAAATTTTTTCTCATAAAGTCTTCATGCAATTCTGGAGCCTTATCAGCAAGTTTGTACATATCCAACAAATGTAATGTTCCCCAAAAAGAATAGTTCACATGGTCAAATGCAAAGAAGTAGGGGTACATTTTTCTAAAACTAGAACAAAAACGTATTCTCCAGTTTCCGCTTCTTTCAGCAAACGAAAATAAAAATGAACTTTACGGAAAGAAACATGCCGTAATCTGATTTTTGACTCAAGTTCACTGTCATACCTGCTGCTGTTCATTAAAATAATTTAAAACTTCTAATATTAAAAATCTTAGCTCAGTGGATTTCGTGCTATTAGTAAAAAATAATGCACAATGATGCACTTTCGCAATCGAATATACAACACAACAGAATTTTAATGTAAAATCGACCCTAACAACATCGCCATTACTAAAGTCGATTTGAGGTTGATTTCAGATTATGAATCTCGCCCTTCCTCGCATCTCTGCGTTTGCCACTGTGCGTCGTGACATGCCTTTCGATTTATTTAATTTTTTCTTAAACTATTTATCCAATCGACATTCTAAACAAACCGACATGTTCTCTGATGTTTGGTCTATAACTTTTATAGAAAGCCATTTTTTGCTAGACCCAATATTTTTCGGGGTAGAGCGAGGAGAAACGATTTTAAAAATATGGGTTCTCAGACTCATTCTAAGTCATTTTGTAAGAAGGCACTCCGTATACAACAATGGTTTGACGTATTTTTATAAATAAAATAAAAATATTTCTAATGTCTGGATCGATATGCAAATTTGAAGAACGAATTTTCGGATATCGTAGATCCGAAAAAGGACGAAAAACAAATTAGCACTTTTTTGTAAGGCTCCCCACCACTCCCCTCACGCTACGATTTTTGGACGACCAAGTGATTTTGCATAAGAAAGATATTAGAAACGAATAAAAATAGGTTTTGCATTTTAGCAACAAAGTGCCCACCAAAATCTATTCTAGAAGCCTTTTTCCAGTCTATTTACTCTTCAGTATGGAATTGTATTTACTCTTGTACAAAACTAATATTTTTATGTTAAAACACGATTAGAATGTTAAAATTAAAAAATTTCCCCTTTTTAATTTTGTACATAAATAATAAACAAAAAGAGCTTTGAGAATAGATTTCACAAATTCAATAAAACAGAGCATTTTAGTAATTCGGTTTATAAAGTTTATGTTGAATTATTTAATAATATACATAAAAATTATAATCATTACTTAGCTTCTGTTATCTTTGAATTTTGTTTTACTACTTCAACTGACCGCTGCCCTTGCAATATTTTTAAAATACAAAAGATCATAACCGCAAATTACTTTACTGTTTGAGTAGGAAATATGCAATACAACACGAGCTCCGGTCGCTCGACTAATACTCTACTTTAGAGCTGGCAACAGTGTCTGATCTCGCGTTGATCTGTAAATATCTAAAATTTCGTATATAAGTCTTCCCCTTCCCTTTTCAGCTACGGATCTCATTTTGTTGTAAATTTATCAAAAAAATTGAAGTTCAAAAATCTTTTCCCCTCTAAGTGTACCATGATTAATATGTTAATTATAAAGATAGTTATGAACAATATACTCCATTAATTAATTTCCTATTGGTGGATCTCGGGTTGTCCTCGATTTAATCGGATCTCGCCTTGATATGAAGACGTATATATATATATATATATATATATATATATATATATATATATATATATATATATATATATACTGAGGTGCAAAATTAGCCGGACATTCAGATTATTCCTCAAAACTGGCGCTTAAGAAAGTTTAAGATGTTCCCAATTTAGTATTAAATAATAAACAAAATTTAAAAGTCAAATTTATTACAACTCAAGAATGTTACACAGAAAAAAACAAAAAACAATTCAAAAAATTGAAAATCTGCAAAGAAACAAAGATTATTTTTTTAAATATAAACATTTTTATGGAAAACGATATTTAGTAGAGTGTATTACCTCCACGAGTCCTAATTACGGCTCTCATTCGATCAGGCATAGTTCGGATTAAGGCAGCAAAGTCTGTTTGAAGGATTTGCTCCCATTCGTCACGAACTGCTTGCTCCAAATTATTCATGCTTTCAAACTCACCATGCAGAATATCACATGCATGCTCTATTGGATTTAAGTCTTCACTCCTTGGGGGTCATGGTAATAAACGAATTCCAACTTCATCCGAGTAATCTCGTGTTATTGTTGAGACGTGCGGACGAGCACTATCTTGCATGATGCAACAAATGATACAAATGGCACTACATGATCTTCCAAACATTGCTGAATATACCGTTGAGCATTCAAATTACCCCCTTAAATTGTAACAAGTTCTGTATGAGCCGCTAGGGATTTGCCTGCCCACACCAGTATACCACCCTCACCAAATTGAACTCTCTGAATAAAACAACATTGCTGATAACGTTCAGCGGTATCTTCTCCATATCCTAGGTCGCCCATCTGATGAGTATATGTTAAATCTTGATTCATCTGTGAAAAGCATAGCAGTCAACACCCCAATTGAGAGCGCGCGAAGTGTAAACGTTGCCTCCGATGATCTGCTGTTAATAGAGGTCCCGTGACAGGTATTCTGGACCTTAATCCATATTCGTTTAAGCGTCTTACAACGGTATAAACGAAAATCATGTTTTTATGGACATCATTTAATCGTTGAACAAGTACTGGTGCTGACAATGTACGATTACATGTAATTTATCAACAGTGTGGACGTCACACAAGCGTTGACACGAATCGTGTGTAACGGGTTTTGTGTAATTGGTTTCCTGTCAGTTGCAACGAACATGCAGAATAGGGAAGTCGGGAATATTTGTAATTATATATTAACTGAAGACCGGAAGAAACGTTCGGTGCGTCGATAGTGGAAAACTGGGTTGTATCAGAAAAGATCTACTTTACTTGTGGAACTAAAATCTCAACCAATAAAGTGGCCAATATAAAAACTTTACCCGAATGACGCCTACTGATTTTAAATATTTATTAACAAGATTAACAAGATTGCACCTAAAATATCAAAACAAGATACTGTCATTAGATCTGCAATTTCACCGCAAGATAGACTAGCACTAACATTAAAATTTTTGGCAACAGGAGATTCATATCCTAGCATTCAATACAATTTGTTTTGACTCTTTTTACTTTTCCTTTTTCCCTTCGATGTGAGGCAAGCAAACTGATTATTTTGTTCTTGCATTCTTCTACATCTCTTCCCAAATGGAAAGCGGTATCACTCCAAGCATCGTTTTTCAGAGGTTTCTTTAAGTAATTCTCGTTTTTTGGATCCCAAATACCGGGGTTTTCTTGATATAAACTAATAAGTTCAAGTGATTGTTCGTTACTCCACATCATGAACGTATATCCGATACAATTGTCACGAAGACCATCCAAACCAGTCTGTGAGTGCCTGTGTGTTCACTTTTTTATCGACAGGTGGATCAAATGGATCATGTTACATGTAATGCTCGTAGTGCCGTCCAAACGTAGAATTCGTGTTACATTACACGATAGATTACATTACGCGTTAAACGCGTCTGGACCCGGGTACAATGCAAGAGATTGACTGTTTTGAAATTATGAAAGTGTATTGAAGGCTAGTATATGAATCTCATGTTGCCAAAAATCTTAATGTTAGTGACAGTCTATCTTGCGGTGAAATTGCAGATCTCATGGCAGTATCTTGTATGGCAGATGATCTCATGGCAGTATTTTAGATGCAATCTTTGTTAATAAATATTCAAAATCAGTAGGCGACATCCGGGTAAAGTTTTTATATTGGCCACTTATTTGCTGAGATTTTAGTTCCACAAATAAAGTAGATCTTTTCTGATACAACTCAGTTTTCCACCATCAACGCACCGAACGTGTCTTCCGGTCTTCAGTTAATAACTACATACAAATACAAGCAGCACCTGCTATCACGACCTCCCTATTCGGCATGTTCGTAGCAACTGAGTGGAAACCAAGATTTGTTACATGATTCATATGGACGTTCGTGTGACGTCCACACTGTCGATGCTAAATTCCACCTAATATTACATTACACGTTACACTTGTCTGGACCCGATTTAAGAAAGCGATCTTCAACTTGACTTGTGATTCTTCATCTAGCGTTGCCAGGAGGTCAGGTCACCTTGACCTGACCTCCTGGCGTATTGTCCTGTTTCCCGAAATCTTTGTATTGCATCAAACACTGTACTTCGAGAAATTATTAAAGCATTTGCGATCTAACGAATGATCCACCCATCATCCTGTAAAGCAACAGCTTCTGGTACTTCTTCTGGAGTCATAATTTTTTTAATGTAAGTTTTAAACAGGAGACAATACAAAAAACCATTCACGGTGAACTGCATTCAAACCATTCACGCTGATTGCGTAGCGTCTTCCTACGCTTCTTCTGCGTTTGATTTTGCCCTGCATTATATTTCTTAGTAGTTGTATTTTGCATCTCTCATGATGTGCCCCAAGTATTCCAATTTCCTGATTTTTATGGAATTTAAAACTTCGCATTGTTTTCCTAGTTAATTGATGGATTCGACCGTTACTTGAAGGAAATTCATTTTATGTAACAATAAAACACTGAAAACTTTGTTTTCAAACTTCCACAAACTTTATTTTAACTCTTAACACTACAGCTGTTTCGGCTGATTGCCTTTCTCAAGTGATCTATTTTTGGCATTTTTGGCTATTTTGGCATTTTGTAAACGCATGCCAAAAATAGATCACTTGAGAAAGGCAATCAGCCGAAACAGCTGTAGTGCTGAGAGTTAAAATAAAGTTTGTGGAAGTTTGAAAACAAAGTTTTCAGTGTTTTCCTAGTTGTTCGAGAACTTGTTCATTTGTTTTGCGAACCATCCATGATATTTTCAAAATATGTCGGTAACACAACAGTTCGAATGCTTCTAGGTTTTTAATGTTGGATTTTTTAAGTGACCAAGCTTCAACCCCATGCCAAAGGGTAGAGAAAATATATAACATCGAAGCATTCTTATCCGGAGCGATATATTGATATCGCGATTACAAAAAAGTTTTCTCATTCTATTAAAAGTTGACCATGCAATTTCAATGCGGCATCTTATTTCTTTTGTTTGATCAGTATCTTCTGTGATCAGTAATTTCTGTGTTATCTAGTATTAGCTTAACTTTGATGTTTTGTGCTTTAGTAAATACCATGAACTTGGTTATAAAACCTACAGCCGAACTTATAATCAGGTACCGTATCACAATAAACTTAAATTAATACTAAGTCACTATTTCACATTAATACAAAACATATGTGTAAAAGTGTTGTTCGCACAAAACATCTAAACAGGTTCAAACAAGAAAAAAATGTTGTCGATAATAAGACATAAAATACAATTCAAACAAATTAAATAAGTTTTGATCTAAACACCAACAAAAAAACAAAAAAATCTGAGTATCTGGTTAATTTTGCACCCTAGTGTATATATATGTTATGGGTAAAACCCGAAAATTGATACCTTCTTGACTTATCCAGGTCATTCTAGATTGTACCCAACATCAAATGGATAAAGCAGTACATTTTAAAAATGGGTATAAATAACAGTATGTATGTTTAAATTTTATTTACTTTCTTTTTTTATTAAAAGTCTACTACAGAATTATTGACCCAAAGCTATAACTAAGCATTGAAAACTTAAGGTTGATCTGCACCCCCCAAAAAATAAATTCCAAATTCAAAAAATTTGAAAAAATTTGAAAAGGTGTATGAGATGACTAGAACTGTTTTGACAACTTTTAAGCAAACTTCATGTTTTCGTTTTTAAAAAAACTCAAAAAAACTACTTTTTTCCAAGTATAAAGCGGGAAAACCAGACATATAATTTTATTAATTTTTTTACAGCATCAAGATATAATTATAAGAAATACTTAGGAATTTTTTTTTTAATTTTTGAATTTACAGTTTTGTCCCAGTAGGAAAAAATAGTATGTTTCTGCTTATAATAAAGCTTCCGGTAAGAAACCAAAAATTTTTTTAATAACAACATATATAAAACTGTAAAAGTGGAAAATATTTGCAATAAAACGTTAAATATTTTTTTTAAACATATGAAAAATCTCGGTAAACAAGAATTATGTTTTGAACCGCCGACTTCAAATGTGTAATATAGGGAGATGGCTCCATCTGAAACAGTGGTAGTATTTATCATCGATAGATAGCATTACGTTCGGCTTCGAAACGCTTCAAACGAAACGACATAGTAACAGGGTTGCCATATCAATTAGTTTGTACAACAATTTGGCAGAATATAACAAAACTTAGTAGGAATGTTTGAATTTTAAACTGGTCATGCTGAAACTTACAGAGTTACAGAATAGTAGATACTGCAACTTTTATTTTGAAAGTATGATATCATAAAATTTACACTCTATAAGTATTATATCTATAAAAAACTTATTTAGTTTTAAAAACCTATTTAGGCGTTTTTAGTAAATTATTTTACTATTTATAAACAATAGTGTTCCTTGCATAACGGCCATTAAAGGTTAAATTTGCAGATAATGATAGTCCATTATTTATGTTGCACAATAATATGAGGTTGTTAGGAACCAAATTTTCTAGAATTCAATTGAAGGATGACTTAACTAAATATCAAATAAACTATTTGAATTAAGTGCGAGAGGAACTGGAAAAACGTAATCTACTTAACAAGGAACTAACAATAAAGTATATTAATAAAGTTCCAACTATTATTAGTACTAACCAACAAAATTCCGCAAAAAAACAAATATAGTTGACAACAATAAATATTTTTTAGACTAATATTGCTTCTTTACATGCTAAGTTTTCTGACTTTTTGTCAAATAATAAGTTGGTCTACTCAAACACCAAAAGTAGTTAGTAAAGCGAACTCTGCTTTATTATTTATCACAAAAGCTTTTCATAGAATATCTGCAGACTTGTTTTTGAAATTCTACAAAAGTTATGTCAGACCTGACCTAGAATTTGCAGTGTCAGTTTGGTCACCTCATTTGCAAAAAGACATTAATTTATTAGAAGGAGTACAACTAAGAGGGACCTAGCTACCTTTTAATTATGGAAGATTAGACTATGAAACCCGACTAAGAAAGCTCAAGTTGTCTCCATTAACTCTTAGACAAGAAAGATATGATGTCATATCTACTTATATAATTCTTAGTGGCGATTTTTGGAGGGGGTTGGTAGATTAAGAGGTCATAACTATAAATTGAAAAGAAGTATTTTAAAACCACCTTAAGGCAAAACTTTTTAGTTAACCGAGTTTTTGATAAATTAAACGGTTTAAGTGATGACATAGTAGAAGCTACCAGTTTAAATAGTTTCAAAAACAAGTTTGATGAAAACGAACAAAATATTGTACCTAGTCTTATGTTAATTATATTGGTTGTATTTTTTTTCTTTTGAAAACTTTTTGTAAGTACTAATTCTTTTAAAAATTATTTTTATTTTTACTTTGTGAGAAAATTTGATTTATATTATATTATTTAGTTTAGTACATACAAATATTTTGTAATTTGGGCCACATAAGCTCTGTTTTGGCTCAATATTGGAGAAAAGTACGAACACACCTCACAAAGGCACAAAAACACCATCCTCGAAGTGCAGTAGAAAGAACGACATGCCCGCGATATTTAGGAGGACGAGGACTTATTGATATAAGGGAGCAATTAGATAAACAGATTACTAATTTAAGAACTTATTTTCAGGTGCAGGCGGAGACATCTACTGTTCATTGCGCGATTTGCGCAGTAAATGACACAACACCGATCAACCTGAGGGAACAAGAAATGCGCATAAACCATCTTACTAAAAACGAAAAAATGCGCATCTGGATGGGTAAACCTCTGCACGGGCGACATCCGAATGAAGTCAGTCAAGACTATGTCGACAATATAGCGTCGAACTATTGGCTGACATCAGGAAAGATGTTTCCTGAAAAAGAAGGTTTATTACTCGCCATTCAGGATCAGGTTATACCAACCAAAAATTACCTGAAATATATCGTCAAAGACCCTCAGGTCCAAAACGACAAATGCCGATATGGATGTCAAGCCCAAGAAACTATCCAACATCTTACCGGAGGCTGCCAGGCATTTGCTTTAACTGAATATAAGGAACGGCATGACTCAGTAGGGAAGATCTCCATCAAGAGATAGCTTTTAAACTGGGATTTCTACAAACAAACCATCTCCCATATTATCAATATGTTCCTAAGAGTGTGCTTGAGAATGACAACTACAAGCTATACTGGGATCGCACTGTGCTCACAGACCAAACTGTAGCACATAATAGACCAGATCTCGTGCTAGTTAATAAACTAACAAGACAAACAACTCTAATCGATGTGGCGATACCTAACAACAATAATCTGCAAGTTAAGTACAATGAAAAGATCTCCAAGTACAGAGATCTGGAAATACAAATAAGAAGGCAATGGAGAATGAAAAGTACCCAGACGATACCTATTATTCTTTCTACCACTGGAGTCATTCCGAAAAACCTCCTGGAAAACATAAAAAAGCTGGGTCTAAATGAACATCTATATAAGTTCATGCAGAAAGCTGTGCTACTTTCGACGTCCAGATGCGTGCGAAAATTTTTAGGAGATACACCGACGTACCAAGTCACCTAGGACTCGATAACATGGAAAAAGTCACATCAGAGCTCAATCCTTTTGATACCGTAGGTATTTGGGATGAGTGAATTTTCCCCTTAGAGGCAGTATGAGCCGTATGGCTAAATCTGGATACTCATGTTACTCGTGTTATTCCCAAAAATCACCTAGCGAACATAAAACAGCTGGGTCTAAATGAACATCATTATAAGGCCATACATAAAGCTGTACTCCTCGCGACGTCCAGATGTCTACGAAAATTTTTGGGAGGTACTTCAGCATACCAAGTCACCTAGGGCTTAATAATGCAGAAAGAGTCCCACTAGAGCTCAATCCTTTTGATACCGTAGGTATCTGGGATGAGTGAATTTTCCTCTTAGAGGGAGTGTGAGTCGTATGGCTAAATCTGGATAATACTCAAAATCAAACTTAATTCCAAGCACACAATAAAAGCAATAAACACATACACAATAACACTTTCCACATAGTCCTGATTTGGCGTTATAAAATTGTCGAATACTGAAACTGAAGAACTAAATGGACCAAATAGAACAGTAATAATTAAATACGCATCAAACACTCCAAATCATACATTCAACATATGACCACCAAGCACACAAGGCGGGAGAAGAACGGGGTGTTTTGGAAATATCACCCACTACTTAAAAATAAAAAAAAACAGCAAAAGAAACAAAGACAAAAATACATAGCGCAGCAATTAGACCGATGATAGCATAAGGAGCGGAAGTAAGGTGTCTCACGAAAAAAGATGAAGAAAAAGTAAGAATTATTAAAAGAAAAATTATAAGAATAAACAGACCAATAAAGCCAGAACAATGAAGCATGAAATAAGAAATATAAATATAACCGAAGAAGAAGACATAGTAAAATTTATTAATCCATAAAGACATATAGTAATAGATATTAATAAACAGACTTAAATAACATGTTTGTCATTTTCCACTAAAATATTACATAATCATAATACCAGATCATTTTTTAATTTTTAACTATCAACAAAAATGTAATATAATATGATGTATGCATTTAATGGAAATACTATACTCACAAAGAAAGCTGCAACATACATAATTTCTTTGTCAGTAAAATTGTTTAGATAATGAATGAATTTGGTATATTATATTCCGACTGACATAGCAGAACAGTAAAGTATTATACATAAAGATGTTGTTATAAGATATCTTTGCTTAGTTGGTCTACTAGTAACCATTTAAGTTATAGCATATTTGATAAAATTACTGTCTACACAACTTGGCAACTCAGCCAATTGATATACTGACAGAAAACTGCAATTTATATTAGGATTTGAAAATATTACAGAGTCGTCATGTAGAAATCTACAATTAAGTTAAAAAATTTACCACAGTAGCATGCCGCAGTAGAGCCATCTCTAGGATCAGAAACAAATTAATCGAGGGTGCAGATCAACCTTAATATAATGAAAAAGGCGTTATAAGTAATATTCTTTTTACTCCAAATTAGAAATGGTTATTTATTTGAACAAGATAATATATTAACCAGATAAATCCAGAATATAACAAAATATTCACAAATATGTAGCTTTATCTGCTATGCTTTTTTTTCTGACGGATATTCTCAAGTTAAAGTTGATTTCATGTAATGGAATGAACTATCTTATAAGTAAAGTCGTCCCAGGAGCGCAACTCAACAATATTGGCAATATCATTTTAAAGTTGTCTACTTTAAAATGCATAATGTATGTCTGAATTGTCAATATAAATGAGTCAGATAAAATTAAATTATTAGAAGAATTTTTCACTATGTAACAAAAAACAAAATTTGTTTAATTTACTGTTTGTATTTTGAGAACGATTTCCGAAGTGGAAATTGAAATGTTAATAAACATATTTTATCTTTAATTGTGGTTTATTCCTAGTTAAATAGTAATTAATTTAAAATGCCACAAGAAAATAGCTTCAGAACAATATGCTTGGATAATTCTAAATCTATCCAGGTAATTCTAGTATTGTCTGATATTCAAGTTTTAACTGTAACATTGACTGTAACCACTAACAATAGTAAATAGTTATTTTGAGTCCTCAATTGCTTTGGACCCATAGGAACTAATTTTTTCCATTCTTCTTGTACAGTTTAATAGAATTATTGTTTATCAAGAGCTTCTTGAACTTATGATTTTTAAATACATTTCATAGAACAAGGAATAGATATTTATTTCATATTTCTATTTACTATAATAACTATTGTTTCTGTAAATAAATTTATTGAATGCTTGATTTTATTAAAGTGAATACTCTCAACTTTATTTGTTTATGTCTTACAGGCATTTAAAAAAAATCCAATAGTTGCAATAGTACAAAGCTTGTATTGTTTTATTTTTCATACTTTTAACATTTTTTATTTACACTTTATTATTATTATTGGTCTAATAGGTGTGTAAATGTATTTTTCTATTTGCACATTTTTAAATAATCTCTGTTTAATTTAATATGCCTTGAGCCACCCATGCTTTAAGTTGTTTTACTACTCAAAGTTTTGTCATATCCTTGCACATCAAAAAATACAGTTTCAAGCTGACTTTAATGTGCTCAATGTCTTCCTTATTTGTAAAGTATACCATTTAATTGTTCAGGCTTTACTCAGTTGTTCATTGAGTTTGTCAGGCATGCAGTGATGTTTTGTCTCAGAGTTTAAAACTTCCTTGATGTGTTTTTTTTAGTCTGTTTAGTTCAATTTTTAGTACTACCTACCACAGATTGTGATCTGACTGTACATCTATACCAGGACAAGTTTCTATACTGAAAATTTTATTTATCCATTTCTTTGGTAGGAGGAAACAGTGAATTTTAGTTCCAAATAGGTAATCTAGTGTATATTGTGGTGTCTTTGTGTAAAGGTCTTTTGGAGATAGTTTGAAACAATTGCCTCTTTTGTTTCTTACTCCTAGTTAATAATAATTCTCAACCAGGTAAAAAGTCTTACCTTTAACTAAAAAGAAAAGACAGGTAAAAAGTATTTACCTTACTTTTAAAAGATTGTTAGTAAGTCTTATTTTGTTTCTTTTTACCTATTTGAAATGGACTCACACAGGCAACACATTCATGATTTGAAATCTGAAACAGTTTTCTGTTTTTTTTTTATCCTCTAACAGTATTCTCTTTGTTACTTTTACATTAAAGGCACTTGGGATAAAAATGGTTTCATTCTTCTTGATATATTACAATACAATTTATTTTGTTGTGCTTACCTTTTTGTGTACCAGCCTTTACATATTAAAAACAAGTAATATTTCCTATTTATGGTTACCACACAACCTTACAACCTTATAGTCAACTTGTATTAGTAAATAATATGAGAAAACATCAGTCCAGAAAAGAAAAATGAGTAAAATGAATATGAGTTCATTTATGGGTCAAAGGCTGTTAACTTCATTAAATAAAGGTAAGCATGTGATAATCATTTTAAGTTATTCACATACTTACCTAATTTAAATAAAGAAAGTTTTCACAAAAATATAAAAATATTATCAAGCAGGAGCAGGTTGTTAGTAATTAGCAATAATTTAACTTACTGTGTAAGGTAACTGCCATGAATTTTTTCTAACTCTAGGTGCATCTGCCCCATTAAACAAGCACTCACTGACTCCTCCTTGTTCCATAATAAAGTAACACAAATAATGAAATGAGCAACCAAAATCAAAAACCTTGCGGGTATTAAACCAGAACTATTGTACATAATCTAAAAATATTATGATTCAAAGCATACGAAAATATATGTTTATAGATAATATTCAAAGAAGTCCAAGAAGTAAAGTTAATTCAGAATATTTAGAATACAAACAAACCTCCACAGGGGTAAATTATACTGGTACTCTTCTACACGCAAAGTTAAAATACATGCTCATTGTTGAAAACAAAACAGAATGTAGAATTTAAATTTAAAATTGTTTTCATTGGCTTGCCACACAACATATTTTTGAGTCATGTTGACGTATGTGACATTTGTGAACAAAATAACAAATTTGAAGTCAATTTTGAAGTTGTATAAAGGAAAGTACTTAGAAAACCTCACTTGGCAAAAAAGAAGTTAGAATAAAAAATATGACGTTAAAATACGTTCTAAAAACAATACAGAAGAACGATTTGTTCTTTGTTCATTTTTGGAATAGCTATTTGACACATAGTTATGCGGTGGTTATGCAATTCATAATACAGTAAAATATTTTATAGGTGATTTGTGTTATTCTCATCGAGTTAGATTATTCCATGGACGTATAAATATAGATGATTCTAACTCGATGGTTATTGTCTATAATCTGTTTTACATATTTAATTATGTTAAAAGTATATTAAATCTTTTAAATTAAAATATAGAATAATAAATGAAAATGCTCTTTTCGATGGAGAAAAAGTCTCAACTAACCGTTGGTTTAAAATCACTATAAATCGCGCAAGTCAGAGATACTTTTATACAAATTAATTATTATTTATATCTCTATAGTATACAGTAAGTTTTAAGTATGACATCTTAATTATTGGAAAAAGCTTTTACGATTTACCAGTTACCAGTATATATCATCTTTCGGTAAAATCAACTCTCTGGCATCATTAACAAATTAAAATGTATCCTTTGACTTAGGTAGACCTATTGTAAGCTCTATAAATTCAGTAACTTATGACTTATCCAAATTTCTTGCTAACATTCTTAAAGATGCTTTTGACGAAGTGAACAACTATAATGCAAAAGATACATTTTCATTTGTTAATGATGTCAGAGAGTTGATTTTACCGAAAGATTATGTTTTAATTTCGTTAGATGTCATATCGTTATTTACTAACATACCAATAAATCTGGTCAGTAATATAATACAGTCAAAATGGAATCTCATCCAAAATTATACAACAATTCCCAAGGATAGTTTTTTAACACTTCTGAACTATGTTTTTGAGAACACCTTTTTTAGCTTTAATGATAAATTCTATCGACAAATATTTGGAGCACCTATGGGTAGTCCACTCAGCCTCATAATAGCAACCGTCATTTTGGACCATTTGCTGGATGTCATTATTCCACAATTACCCTTTACTTTTCATTAAAAAATTTGTAGACGATTTTATATGTTCTGTTCGTTCCTACTTCACAAATTCAAAATACCTTAAACATTTTCAATACCTTTAACAAACATATCCAATTTACTTTAGAGATTGCAAATGATTGTTCGATATCATTTCTGGACACCAAAAAAATAAGAACAGAACAAAACAAAATATTGGTAGATTGGTATCAAAAGCCAACATACTCTGGAAGATACTTAAAATTTTTTCAAATCATCCTACTCATCAAAAGTTTAATACAGTCATTGCAATGACTATCGATGCAGGCCATCGAGCAAAAAGACAATTTGTCTTTTTGCTCGATGGCCTGCATCCACACAGACAGCTGTCAGGCGTTCAGAGTTATAAATAAATAAATTTGAATGTGTCGACAGGGATCTGTCCTCTTCTGTTGATGATAGGGATATAACATGGGATGACTGATCTTAAAATGACATACTGGTGAAAAAATCTGTTGATTATAATTGTGTTTGTCATTTCAGGCATAAAAACATTATTATCCTCTGTTGTTTGGAGTTTATACTGAGCAAATAAAGTTACTATATCAGGTTTTAGCAAAGTTTGCATTCTGGGTGAAAACTTTGAACATACCTTAGAAATAAATGATTTACCTTATCCATTGTTATTTTTTTTGCTTGTTTTTTCTTTTTGCTATCATTCAGTTATTCCTTATTCTTGGGTTTTCTTTTTGCAAGAAGCAATATTTTGCTAATCGAATCAAAATCATTATTTTGATGATAGCCAGAATATTTTTCTGGAACTTTATTATTATGATTTTTCACTTTCTGTGAGTAGAACGCCAGACTGTAAGAGTTCTCACTGACCGCTAGAGGTGTGTGTTATTAAATTAGTAATTAAATTAGTAATGTAAGTAGGTACTACAAAAAACAAAGAAAGTCTGACGGCTGTCTGTTGCTTATTAGGCTTTAATTTGATATTAGAATTCCAAAAAAATTATTTAAATACTGACAAGTTCTTGTCAACATTTAAAACACTAAATTATACTACATTCACCCGTCCCTATTTTTGAACAAAATATTGCAACTATCTTGGTTTATTTTTAGCTCCAGCTGATTTTCAGCTTGATTGAAAATCTGAATTTTCCAATCTTGGTTCATAATTATCATCAGGTTTTTGAACAGGTAAATTTTCTGTCACATTTGGTATTGATTTAGTAGTGGAATTCTCTAGTGTGTTATTTGGACTTTCATCTTCATCATTATCGTGATTCAATAATATAACAATTCAATTCAACAGTAAACTTTGTATATAGTGCAGAGCTCCTGGTAAAGCAGTTTTCCATTTAGTGATGTCTAAATATTTGGTTTTCAATGCTAGATTCACCAATTTCCATATAACCCATTGATAAGAAAACTAAATTATACTACACTTGGCTTGTATTATTAATATTTCTTGTAACACATATAACATTTCTTGTAATATTTTTATAAATAAAGATTTTATTCTATATTTTATTCTTTAATTTTTTTAACCACTTTGTAATTTTAATGTAATGGAAAATTAATATAGTCTCAACATAACAAGAAAACCCAAAAAGTATACGAAAAATATTTATTATCGTATAGGATAAGGATTTTTCTTGTTTTATCGAATTTAGCGCCATGTATGTATAGTTACGCGCCCGATCACTAGGTGATGCGCCAAATCATTGTTTTACTCATTAACACCGGGAGTTTCAATGCTAGGTGGTAGTGTGCTGTGGTTTAACCCCCCTCCCCTACCCGTTTAACCTACAAATCCTAAAATTAATGTGAAAAATATTTTTTTAGATATTTGATAATTAATTTGAGTTATTAATTTTCTCAATGGCTTTGTGGCCGAAAAAAGGTTAAAGATTTTTCTGATTATAGTTATATTGTATTTATTAAATTTGTTTTAGCATTCCTGGAGGCAATAAATCCTTTAATTCAGTGTAGAAGATTTAGGGGGAAAATAAATGTCCAGAAACCAAAACCTCCCCATTTCGAAAAGGCTAAATTCTTAGCTTTAACCAAGCCATGGTTTATTAGTCCGTATAAAGATAAAACCTCGGCCGAACTCTGTAAATTTAATGTTAAGGTTAATAAAGATGAAGAAGAGTTCAATCCATTACAGAAGATTTATGCAAAAGAAATATATGATAGACTTACCTCCTCTAAATTAATTGTTTTCTTTCATTATAATTCTATGAAAGCTGACGAAGAATTCAAATATTATGCCATGTATAAGAAACAGGGAATGGAATTAAAGAAGTATGGAAAAAAATTAATTAAGGCTACTGTAAAAGGAACACCTTATGAGGCTATTTTAGATTTCTATGTTACTCAACACAACATTATGTTATTCTGTCCGGAAGCTGAGATTAGCAAAGTTTTGAAAATAAACAGGAAATGTTCTCAACTTGTTTTGTTGGGTAAGTGTAGTGCTATTTATCCATATTATAATGGTTCATAAATTGAAAGTGGAAGTATCCATCTTATTAAATTATTTGAAATATTCTTAAAAGGTGTATTACGAAAATTGTGGAAGATCATATGAATTATAATAATATTAAAGTTTAGTTTTAAAATGAACAAAGTGTTACTGGTGTAAACTACATTCATTTTACATATTCCCAATTGTCAACAAACATGTGAAAGCCTAACAGGATTGTACTGAGGTGTATCATATGATTTTTAAAAATATTTGTCGCTCAAGATCCTACAATGGTAGCCCTGAAGACTTCCTGTTTGCAACTTCAGAGTCAATTGATTATGTTAATACACTTGATGTTTGTTTGTAACTATTTAAAGTTACTTTTGAAACTATTAGTGTAAAAATTTCATAAAAATTAATCATTGTGAGTAAAATTTAATGTTCCAAGTGACCATTTTGAATAAAGTAATATTGTTATAAGTTTATTAAAGCATAAAAACATTCCATTTAAATTACTCAGTGTCTGAGGAGCTACATGTGCTGCTGTCTTTGTCTGGATTTATTATTATGGGTTCAATATGATTCTCTATTACAGGGCTTCCCAAACTTATTCGTACTGTGACACCCTAGGGACTTTAGTATTTTTTTGCGACGCCCCCTCAACCCAACCCCCGATAATACTTACCAATTTTAGTACTAGCCTAGTAGCAGGTTATAGTTATAACAAAAACACTATTTGAACATTTATATTTTTTATTAAAAGTTAGGAATGAAATGAAACATGAAACACAAAAATGAAAAGGGATATTTATTTATGTAAGTGGCTGATTATTCTGAGGGATGTGATTGCTTTTTGAGCACAGGTTATGAAACAGCGACTCCAGTTTAGAAATTGCCACGCTCGTTTCTTTTTCTAAGTTTATGTTTAACCTGTACTTATTTTTAATTACTACAACTGTGGAAAAGGTGTTTCGCACAAGTACGAAGTCGCAAATGGTAGCAGACTTTTAATGCAACAGTGCTGATGGCATGATATTCATGAGAAAATGAGCTCCAAAATGCAACAAGTTTGTCCTTGTCATATTGAAAGCTTTAGGCTGGAATTATAGAACAATTTTGTCAGTTGTTCTTCTTCCTCTGTTGAATGGACTGTATGACAGGAAAGGGTTTCTGACCCAGTCATATTGCTTCATATATTCAGGAAAATATTTCTCAACATGTTCGCTATATTATATATCTCACATGATAACATGTGTTGCGTAAACATATTTTTCTTGTAGAATATCTTGTAAAGCATTGAAACAGTTAATTTCTTGATCTTCTAATTTTCTCTTCCATAAGAGCAACTTCTTTTGAAACCCATTTTATCTGCCAATTGCAGGATATGAGTGAGTATTGTTACTCTGCAAAGATCATTAAATTTTTTAAATATGTCACAGGTATATACTAATTTTACTTATAATTTCTGAATTAATAAAGTTTTGCGTATAATCATGTGATTCTGTATGTATATATGTGTAAAATTCGTGTCTTAATTCGTATACTCGTGCGAGTATGCTGAGTTTGGACAGCCAAGGAGAGTTGGAGTAATATTAAAGAGGTGTCCTTAACCCTCATTTCTTCACAAACTTTATGGAAAAACCTTAATTTGACGGGTCGTATTTTAATGTAGTTCACCACTTTAATAATGCTATCCATCACAACACTTCATTCAGGTGGAACGTTCTTTGCTGCTAAGGCCTCTCTATGTATGACACAATGTGTCTATTTTACACTTAAAGCCTTGGTTTCCATCCCGTTCGCAAAGCCTGTCTATTCTGCCAGTCTTCTTCAGATAGATTTCTTACTGATATTGCTTTTGAAATTCCTTGCATCCATGTAGTTGGTGGTCGTCCTCGTTTTCTTTTCTCTGGTGGTACCCATTCTGATATTGTCTGTACCATGTCAGTTGTTGTTTTTCGATGTCTTCTATAATTGATCTTTGTACATTCATTTGATTCCTTATGTCCTCATTTCTCACATGTTCTAATTGAGACTTTCCCGCTACTCTCCTCCAAAAATCCATTTCAACTGCCAATAGGTTACCTTTAAGTTTTTGTGATAACTGCCATACTTCTGAGCCATAGACGATTATTGGTTTCAATATGGTGTTAAGTATATATTCTTTTTTTTGTTTCCGGTTTTATATTTTTTTGCCATAGTACTGAATTCAATGCACCTATAATTCGTTCCCCTTTGGTTATTCTGTCTTTTATAGCTTCATCAGTTATCATATATTCATCATGCATCATCAGTTCATTCAATTATCCATTGTTGATAGCAAAAAATCCGCGCGCGTAATAAAACAAAACAAAAGTTTAGTTAAATGACATAAAACGTGCGACAGTAGAGAACACGGGGGAGGGGAGCCGACCGGATAATTTTTGAATTAAACAATTTTTGGAATAATTTTGGATAAATCAAGGGTCTATCGACTTTATTTTATATTTTTTATTCAATTTATTTATTAATACATATATTTTATACTTATTTAAAGTCAAATAAATATAGTTTCTGTAATAAAAGTCCGCGGTGACACGCGACGCCCCTGGGACAACGCAGCGACGCCCAAGGGCGTCGCGACGCACAGTTTGGGAAGCCCTGTTCTATTATATTGTCCAACTTCCACATTTTGGACTCAACTTTTTATTGAATGTGTTGCACACATTTTTGCCACGTAGTTGGACTAGTAATATTATTTATTGCATCATAAAAAATATTTTTCATATCTGCAAATTTAAAGGTAGTGTTTTTGGCTGCTACATAATTTTTTTACTTCTGCCTAGATGAGCTCAATCGGATTCAGCTCACAATCGTATGGGGCAGTCCTAACACTACTTTGTTTTGGCTTTTTGTCATCTCATCAATGATATATTTATTATATTGTTCCTTATGTTCCTTAACCATAGCCAGCAGTTGCACTTTTAACATGGAGTCCTCAAACCCTATATTTTGTTTTATTTCAGCCATGCTTGGATGTCAACTTTTCTAGAAGCAGTAGTTGGATTTTTTTTAAATTTTCTGGAATGATAAGACACATTGTCCAATACGATGATGGAGTTGTCTTCTAATTGGGGCGGTATATTTTTGAACCAATTTTCGAAAGGTTTCTTGTTCATCTCTTCATGGTAGGCCCCACTTTTTTTTATTCAAACACCCACAGCCCTTCTGGGACAAATCCATCTTCACTGCCAATGTGACAGATTATTAGCCATTTTCCTTTCCCTGAAAATTTTATTATTTTAGAAATTACTTGAAGTGGAAAAGCACATAAACATTTACCTGCTTGATTTTTTACCCCGTAGAAAGTCCTTCTAATACCTCTTGTTTATAAGATGTTACTGAATTGTCGACTCATACTTTAGATTTGGTGTGTCCAGCGTTTAGCCAAGTCCCGTCTAAGTAGTAAATTTTGCGGTTTCCATTTCCGTAGGACTTAATTTTTATCAGAAATTCTCGTCTCCACAAGACAATTTTGTCCCTGTCGAAATTTCACACTGATTTTGGTGTCGACAATGTTCCTGTAATTTCATATTCATGAATCACATTGCGTACACTACGGCTACACACGCGTATAATAGATAAAAAGTAACAATATTTGTTAAATAAAGTGAAAATACGCACTGTAAAATAATTAATGGAGAAACAATATCAGTACCTGTTTTATCTGCTACTCTAATAGAAATCACACTTTTCGACATTGTGTAGAGTTCCCCTGAATTTCCGTTTGAAATACATTTGTAATCATTTCCTTTGTTTTAACGTCAAAATGGCCCTTTACTGGGCTTTTTAGGTGGAGTGAAGGTTAAATCAATATCAAGGAGTTCATCAGCTGTATCAGTGCTTGACATTTTTGTTATTCTATTTATCTTCAATAAAATAAAGTACTTAGTTGATTAAGAGAATGTCAAAATAGCCTAGGGAAAAATATTATGTATTTAATAAAACCAGCATCATCGAAAATATCGGTAAACTTATGAAACTGCATTCTGTATACTTTTTTAAGTCCAGAAATATCCAAAGAACAGTTTGGATTGACATTATATTTGGCATAGACACAGCTAAGATGTTAAATAAAAAAAAGTTATATTGTGCTGATGTGTGTTTTTGCCCTATGGGTGATTTTCACTCATTTTCAGGGGTGAAAAAACATACTTTCAAAATAAGTCAGGAATTGGATAAACTGACTAATTCTCAACAACATTTGTTCTATAGAGTTTTTTGACTGAGTCAGTACTTTTCGAGTTATTTGCGAATGAATATGTTCATTTTTCAACAACAAACAAGGTTTTTGACGGTTTTTTCCAATAACTCAAAAAGTAAGTATTTTATCGAAAAAATATTATTAGCAAAAATGTAACTTATAAAATAGCAAAAAAATGGTGAACGTATAAAGCCAGAAGCACATTTCTAGCTAATGAAAAGTGGGTTCTTATTCGTCAAATTTCAAACCGAATATTTCAACGTGAAAGAATAAAAAAAAAACAAGCACTTTACTTTCCCCGACAGCGAGTTTTCCCCGAAAAGTACTTCATTTTTTTGATACATATTTCTCTTTGAAATTTGACTTTTACTTTTCATTAGCTACAACTCTGCTTTTACTGAGTCTACAGACTTCATACTTATAGGTATAAGTACATCATTTTTTTAAACTTCTTTATAAGCTATATTTTTGCTATAAATATGTTTTTATATCAAATACTTACTTTTTTACTTACATCAAAAAAGTGTTTTTTTTTTATTGAAAAATGATCATATGCACTCTCAAATAACTCGGTGTACAATTGCACAGTCAATACTCGCAAGTATTGACTGTGCAAAACCTATATAAAATAAAAGTTGCTTAAAATTAGTCAGTTTATTCAATTCTGGACTTATTTTGAACGCATGTTTTTTCACACCCGAGAAGGGGTGAAACTCACCGCCATGGCAAAAGCACCCATCGGCACAATATCACTTTTTTTCTTCGTCGTTAGCTATGAATGTATATGCCAAATTTCATGTCAATCCAAGCGGTTCTTTAAAAATTAATGCATAAACGGTGAATAAATGGACTAAAAAGCAAAATAAAACTTTTCGAAACATCAATAAATTAAAATATTGATTTCTCTTACCTTTATTAAAGTGATTACTGCAAGCCATTTTTACTTTTGATTAATAAATACTTTGTTTTTGGATGCTAATAGTTCACTACACACTATAAAACTTAATACTGAACACTTAAACTAAACTCTAAAAAATAACACGACCAGTAAATAATTTAACAATAACTATAACATATAGCGCACAATATATTAACTTAAAAACCAACATGTTACAATTTGAATTTAAACAGACTGGCTTAAGGCAATAAATTATATTAGCCTCTTGACAAATGAGAGGGTGAATAACAACACATGCGTTTGTTTACAGATGGGAATTTGCTTTAGTGTACCCATAATATTTTAGTTTAAACAGAAAAGACTTTATGTTAATAAAATTGGGCACTTAAATAATAATCCAATAATTTTTTTTCCTAAATAGCAGGTTTTTCTAAGCTGGTGATTTGAAATAAGTCTTAATGTACTTAATGTACTCTTAATTAATAATGTACTTTAGTGTACCCATAATATTTTAGTTTAAGGCTGTTTTCGCAGTTAAACATACTGCGATTTGAAGTGGGCGTATCACTTACTTTTCTACACTGCTTATGTCAGACCCTACGTGACTTCCTAATTTGAAATCTGCAGTTTCGATGTTTATTCAGTGGCGCCGGCCCACGGGTTGTTTATTGACAATAAATGCATTATTCTCCATTCAAATTAGTTTTTTCGGAATACTTTTTTTAGATTGATTATCGTAGATAATGTTTTAAAAAGAATTAATCACATTTTTAATTTATATGTTTTAGCTAAACATAGTATTGAATAAAAATTTGTGAAACGTGACTGCAAAAAACACTATGGTGTTTATTTATAATAAATTTAAAATAACATAAAAATATTATTATCAAAAAAATTACAATTTAATCTCACAAACAAATAAACAATTTCGCAGTTATAGCTTGAAAATTATTTCAAGAAGTTATTTATTTGTTAGAGAAAACTGATATTAGCGTAGTAAAAATTAAACAAAAAATATTTTTATTTATCTATAAAAAATTGGTACCTGCGAAACCATCATAATAGTAAATGTATTTATCTGGCAAGTATTTCGAGGCGACGCACGCGACATATTTATAGATTGCAGTTACATAAGAAAAGTATCCAATTTATGAATAAAACACAAATCGTGGATAGTTATTTCATCATCATCGGTGGCATTACAGCTCGTCATGAGCCAAATCCTTCTTCAGAACAATCTTCCATTCGCCCCTGTCTTTGGCACCTCTTCCCCAAGCTCTAACTCCAATGGATTTTAGATCATCCTCTATGATATCTTGATACTTAAGTTTTGGTCTTACTCTGGATCGTCTTCCCACTGGTCCTCTTCGGTCGAAATTTTTTCTGATCGTTTCATCTTCATCTCGCCTAATTACATGTCCTATCCATTAAAGGCGTACTAATTTAATAAATTTTACAACGTCAGGTACTACACCTGAAGAAGCATCGTAGTTTATTTTATACGATCTTTTTAACCAAGCACCATCAGCTATAACGGTTATTAACCCATTTCCGTCGGAATCTACTTCACCAATTTCTTTGGCTAAAGCTAATTCCTCCCGTCCAGCCTCTCTATGGAATCACAAAGTGTTTGGCCGATGATATCTGCAACTGTCTCCGTATGTTTTGCATACTGCCTGTAGGACATCACAGGTATATTTAATGCAGCGTGCTGCTGCTATATGCTGTATAATAACCAGAACCATTCAAGTTCAGTGAATTGTTACCAGAATGTAATCCTATGTTGCTATCTCCTTTTCAATATTGCACATTTGACATTTAAAACTCAATGTACTTATCAATCAGTCCATTTTTTCTTTGATAATCTCCATATTAGAAAAGTTGCATGAAAATGGAGAATGATTATTCAAACCTTGAATAGATTTAATGAAAATGTTTATGTCCACTATTCTTCTGCCTTCTACCGAAAAAGATGGTTTTTGCAGAGAGGCAATCTCAACTGACTGAGAATGACAGCTATTACTAGAAATAACGAAAAAATTTAAAGTATGTACTGCAAATTATATTATTTGTTATTATTATTATTTAAGAGTAAAACATTGGCAATATTTTGACCATAAACAAATAATATGTAAGGTCATGAACCCTTTATTTACTTAGTTTACGGTAAGTAAATAAAAAAAAAGTAAAAAGGGTTACTTACGAATCGACACTACAACTAGGTAAAGTAGAGGTTTAAGTTAAATAAAAGCTTTTAATAACGGTTGTAAATATATAAATAATAAATACTTACTGTAGTGCAATTGCTCTCCTTTTCCTTGACCTAGGACGTTTACTGGGACTCATTTTTTATCTTGTCTCTTATAACTTATATCACTAACCTAATGTAATACTCAAAATACGCGTAAACTAAAGAACTTTTAACTTATACCACTAAACTAATAATATATTACTTAAACATACCCGTAAACTAAATAATTTCAATGTTTTCAAAATAAATAAGAATGCTGTAAACTGCAAAAACTAAGCAAGTTGATAAAGAAAATACAAGAATGAAAGAACTAAAATGGATTCGGATCCAAGCGAACTAACTGACTAAATTTTCTTCTCTCTTATGGCACTGAACACATCTTCGTAAAATTGTTCTACCTCTTTGTCACAATTAGTTGTTGTTGGTGAGTAGACTTATTTGAACTTAGTGGTACATCTTTTGGTTAACTGTATATTTATATATACAGTGCTTTTCAGATAAAACTATCCTTCTTAAATAACCTTTGAACTTTTAATTTTTAGGAAAAACTAATAAAACTAAGAAAAATTAATATTTGAAGGGGGAGACATTATATCATATTTAAGGTTGCTGAGAAAAGCACTCTTTCACCCCCTATATTATCCCTTTATTTTTTTTAAATTACTTCCGCCTTATTTTATTTGATATTTGGATTTTCCTCTTTGTACTTTTTTCAGAAATGTATAATACATGATGCTTGGAGTGATTAGTTTATGAGAAAAATAAATACAAAAGCAAGAAAATTGGATTGAAAAAAAATATTTTTTAACAGTTTTATTACACACATGTAGAATGAACATTTCACTAATAAAAATGTTTACAATAATTGTTAAAAATGACTGCCCTTCACTTCCATACAATGGTCCAATCTATTTTGAAATTCTTCTCTGACATTGCTTAACACGTCTGCATTTACATGTCGACATTCATCCTCTATTCCTTGTCGTAAATCATCTAGAGATTCTGATTGAGTAGCATAAATTTTTGTTTTTAAATACCCCCATAAGAAGAAGTCTAGGGGTGTTCAATCCGGTGACCTAGGTGGCCAATCCATCATCTGTCGTCTTTTACCTATCCAAGGACTGGGAAACGTTTCATTTAAAAATTATCGCACAGGTAAAGCAAAGTGTGGAGAAGCTCCATCATATTGAAATACAACCAAAATCTTCGGAGAGGTTATCATTTTCTACTATTGTTCTAATACGATCAACCACTTGCCTAAAGAACTCAAGATACGATGCACCATTTAAGTTTCCAGTGATAAAGAAGAGTCCGATAATGTAATCACGTAGGATCCACACCATACGTTTAACCTTTGAGGATGCTGTGTGTGAAATTCGCGTACAATATGTGGATCACCCTCAGCCCAGTATCTGCAATTATATCTGTTAACCAAACCGTTTAATGAGAATGAGCATTCATGTGAGATGCAAATATTGTTTAACAATTGTGGATTGTTAATGATGCATGGTATCATTAATTCACAAAATTCAGGACGACGATCAAAATCTTCATTTAACTCTTGTACTAATTTAATTTTATATGGATGAAACTTAAATTTATGGAGGACTCAGAACGCTGTAGATGATGAAACATTGATTGCTCTGTTTATTGTTGACAGTGACTGTGATTGTTAAGCCTCTAAGTTATTGCAAACTGACCCTCTTGCTCTAAATTTCTGCATTAGTTCAATCACATACTTATGAGTTGCATGTCTATTGTGGTGTGTTTCATTAAAAATTCTAGCAGCAGTTCTGGCACAATTATTATTTTTGTAGTATAAACCTACAATTTCGATTCTTTCTTGGAAGGTGTACACCATTTCAGCTACCAAATTACACATGTATCAAAATAGGCTGTTACTTATAAGTTAACAAATTGTTGTTGGCTATTAACCAATTAAAACAAATGCAAACGTAATATCGAAAACCCGTAATAAAACTTTCATAAAAAGTGAATTTTTTTGTTTCTTGGTTTTTGAGTGTACTACAAATAGTACGGTTAAATATTTAAAAAGTTTAAATTATGCTACAACCTATTTTGTTACATTCAATTAAGATGAGAGAGATACTATCTTGTTTAACAGGAAAATTTGGTATCTCATAAACTAATCACTTCAAGCCAAAGGTATTATACAGTTTTGAAATCGGTACAAAAAGGAGAATCCAAATATAAAATAAAAAAGGGGGAAGTAATTTACAAAAAATAAAGGGTTGATACAGGGGGTGAGAGGGTGCATTTCCCAGCAACCTTAAATATGATATAATGTCTCCCTTTCAAATATTAATTGATGTGTTGTTGCGTTTTTCCAAAAAATTCGATGTTCAAAAATTATTTAAGGTGGATAGTTTTATCTGAAAAGCACTTTATATTACTCTCTCAGATATTGCTTTTACTAGTACCACATTTTTGGAAAGTTTATTGTGCCTTATGATGCCTATTTCTTCTACAGATATGTGTTCATATAACAAAATAAGTCACCAAAGTTTAGTGTTTCGAGAGACTCTCCTTGTCTTCTTACTATACTTAGTCTGACTACGTCCCATTTAATGTTCTCTAGCTCGTTTTCCAATTCCAGCAATCTGTCTTCTGACATCAAGGATCTAGCGATAGATGTTGCAACTTTAATTATAAATCGCTTTCTGGTTTTCTCAGGTTGCCAGAATTTGGTCCCCCTTAAAATCCGTGGGACAGACTGATAGATCATTGTGAGATTCTGGGTTTTGAACCTTACTCATCTGGGGTAATCTATATAGCTTTATTTTCTGACCTTTCATGGAAAGTGACAATTTTAAGAAAGAAGAATGTAGAAATAAACAATACTGTATTTTTATTTTTTGTTTTATTATTGAACATGAATGTCCATCAAGTAACTGCTAACATATATTGTTACAGTTTGTCAAAAGGTTATTTATGTTGTTACACAATGAAAGAAATACTTAAGATGAAAAAAGCATTATCTCAAATGAATTCGTGTTTAAAAATAAATTATATTTTAAAAAATATCTGTCTTTTTATATATTCCGAAAACTTTTTTTAAACTTTTTGTTTATTTCAGCTGCAATTTTGGAAAACAGACTAATCAGCAAAGATGATCTTCTAAAGTACAGTAAGATTCCAAATGTAGAAACAGCTCAAGCAGAACTTGTTCAAACTATGAATAGAATGGGAAGTCAACTAGTCAGTGATTTAAATGCACATCAAACCACCTTAGTTTCTAATTTAGAAGAGAGAATCAAACAGTTAGGGGTAGATGATAAATAATTTTATACTTTTGTTAAGATATTATTGTTTTTAATTATAATTAAATACAGTTAGTTACATAATATGTTAATATGTTATTTACGTTTTTTCTTTCCCTTCCTTGTTTTACTTTTGTTTCTTTTCTTTTTTGCTCCCTTCTCTTTTTTTCTTTCCCTCGTAAGTTGAATTTGTTCTACTTCATAATGAAAGTAGAATGCAAAGTTAGGGACAGAAACAAATCTGATTACTGGTAGATTTCGCAGATATATTTTGCAGAAAAATTCCATGTTTTTCTTTGTTTCCTGTTGAGAGAATATCTTGGCACTTTTTGGGGGAAACTGAAAAGGAAATAAATATTTGATGTGTGATTATGAGCTACAAGCATTATGGTTGTTAGAGTTACTCTTTATGACGGGTGTAACTCAGTTATGCACTTTATAATAAGTGAATGGATAGAGATATGTTTAGTGTCTTAAGTTTTACAATATTAACACGTCAACCAACAAATAGTGTAGTATAAATTCTTCTCTCGAGGACAATCCGTTGTTTTTAAATTAGTCATAGAATATCATAATTAACTTAATTTTTTAAATAAATGTTTGTAATATTTTATGAAAACGCCATTTTGAAATTGAGAACCAACATTTGGTACACGGAGCGTATGCACGGTTTCGGCCGTGTGACTCATAAGTCGGTTTTCGCATCGTTGCAAGTCTAACCTGTTTTTTATGCTTGATTCATAGTTATACATTTAGCGTCAGTGAGAGTACATTTTGATACATAGTGAGTGATAATTACGAAAAAAATTTGGAACGTCTGCAAAAGTTATGGAATGAAATTCTTTATGAAGAAAAAACTGAAGAGGAAGAGCCATTTTAAGGAAAGCTGAAATTGAAAATTCTTCAGATGAAGAAATTTTACAGCCGAAAGGAGTGAAAAGGTGAGTTTTGATTATTGATAGTATATATACAGTGAGTGGTAATTCTAAGATTCATTTTACATTATTCTACTCTGTCCACAACTTTTTTGTTTTGTATTATTCTTATTTGTTGTGTAATATTTTATACTTATGTAAGAATTTACATACATGTATTATATATATATATATATATATATATATATAATATATATATATATATATATAGGGTGGTCCTTAAGTAATTGTACAAAAAGAAACCGTAGATTGTACACTTTAAAATATTACGATTTAAGTCAAGTTGATTTAATAAAATGTTGATATTAAGAAAGATACAGGGTGTTAAAGTGGAAATTTAAAATTTTATTTTTCGCTATAACTTTTATGTTTGTCAACATTTATGTATAAAAATTTACAACTGGGTACTATTAAATATCAGTAATTATAATTTGATGTATACTTTGATGTAGCTGATAGAGGACGCCACATATGTGGCATACATTTGCTCGTAACTTTTTTGCTCTTTAAGTTACCGATATTTTTAATAAAAAATATTAAAGATACGTTATTTTAACAAAAAAAAGGTATACTTGTTAATACCTTCAAAACTCAACAGTTTTCGAGATAATCGCAATTTAGAAATCAACTACATAATTCTGATTTATCGCAATTACTCCAGGCAATGAAAGAAAATTAAAGAAAAACATCAATACTTCTGAATTTTGGTATAAAATACCTTTAATAAAGTTAATAGTTAATGAATTATTAAATAAAATAAATATATCAGCAGGATAATTAATAATAGGATTTGATAAAATAACAGAATAACTGGATTTTACATCAAACATTTTATTTTAATTTGTATTAAATTAAAATAAAATGTTTGATGTAAAATCCAATTATTCTGTTATTTTATCAAATCCTATTATTAATTATCCTGCTGATATATTTATTTTATTTAATATTTCGTTAATTATTGACTTCATTAAGGTATTTTATAACAAAATTCAGAAGTATCGATGTTTTTATCTATTTTTCTTCCATTGCCTGGAGTAATTGCGTTAAATCAGAATTATGCAGTTGATTTGTAAAATGCGATTATCTCGAAAACTATTGAGTTTTGAAGTTATTAACAAGTATACCTTTTTTTGTTAAAATAATGTATCTTTAATATTTTTTATTTTAAATACCGGTAACTTAAAGAACAAAAAAGTTAAGTGCAAATTTATGCCACGTATGTGGCGCCCTCTATTAGCTATATCAAAGTATTCATCAAATTATAATTTCAGATATTAAATAGTACCCAGCTGTAAATTTTTGTATATAAATCTTTACAAACATGAAAGTTATAGCGAAAAATAAAATTTTAAATTTCCACTTTAACACCCTGTATCTTTTTTAATATCAACATTTTATTAAAGCAAGTTGGCTTAAATCGTAATATTTTAAAGTATATAATCTGTGGTTTCTTTTTGTACAATTACTAAGGACCACCCTGTATATAACCAGTGGTTCCTTTAACCCTATACTTATTGGTTAAATCCATTATAAATAGGTTGTGAACTTAACTAACTAGACTAATATCTTTAGATATAAAATTTTCCACAAGATATTTTCTTCTGTAAGCTGTAAATGCATTTTGCAACATTCTACATGACTATTTGAAACTGGTGAACTTTTAAAGTAAGGGACAATCTTAGGTATTTATTTACCCATGACCCATATAATAACAGGGACGTTTCTGGATCGGCTCCCCATCTGTAAAGACTTACAGCTCTTAATATATGAGGAGCTTTTTTACAAAACTGCATAAATCCATTTCCGGCTAAAATACATTTTTTGTTGAATTTCGAGAGTTTGGTCTGCCTTAGATCTTGTGTATAATTGTATAAGTCTCATGTGTCAAAAGGCAATATTTCCCATTTAACATGAGCCTACAAATCACGTTTCTTCCACAAAACTTAATTAATCCACTTAAAAACCTTTACTCCATGTTCAGTCTTTATTTATACAAAACTTAAAATCTCCTTCTTTAGCTAACCATTAAAATTAGTTTTTATTTTACAAAACTGCACAAATCCTCCGACCCTCAGAACCATGCCTCTACTATTTTTGTTTGATTTTAAAAGCATCCTCTAGAGTCAGATGTTGTTTCGTGAAACAAAATATAATATTCGTTAGTTCTAAAATTACTCACGGGTCGCACTGACAGTGTGTAGCGTAGCCACACTGTATGAGATTAGAGATTATCAGTACTCATAGCACACTACCACCTAGCATTGAAACTTCCGTGTTGACGAGTAAAACAATGATTGGCGCATCACCTAGTGACCGGGCGCCTAACTATAAATACATGGCGCGAAATTCAAAATTTTTGTAATATTACCTAGGATTGTGAACTCATTTTAAAGTAAAGGAAAATCGATATAATCTTAAAATAACAAGAAAAATCCTTATCCTATACGATAATAAATATTTTTCGTATACTTTTTGGGTTTTCTTGTTATGTTGAGACTATATTTATTTTACATTACATTAAAATGCCAAAGTGGTCAAAAAATTAAAGAATAAAATATAGAATAAAATCTTTATTTATAAAAATATTACAAGAAATGTTATATGTGTTACAAGAAATATTAATAATACAAGCCAAGTGTACTATAATTTAGTTTTCTTAATGTTGTGGCAAGAACTGGTCAGTATTTAAATAATTGTTTTGTCTTAGTATGTCAAGTTTTATGTAAATAGAAGCCTAATTCTGCAAAAGGCCTTTTACTACAATTTTATTCTCAAAATTTGCAAAGAATTCAAACATTGGTATATAACATTCAAGATATTTTTAGAAAGCAATGAATCTAAAGATAAATCCCTAGAAGACAAAATAAGTATATGCTTGTAATAAATTTAGTCTATAATTACATAAGCAAAGCAATCAATGGGGAAAACCAATTGCTTTTTTCACACATACTCTCACAGATTCAGAATGAAAACATGCAAATGCATTGAAGTATTAAAAAAATGCAGACATTATCTGGTAGGAAAGCAATTCAAACCAATCACAGATTAAATCACTATTTTGTTTATATAGAATGCTGGCATATATAAAATCTGACAAGGAGAACTAGCTTTACTTCACAAGAATTTATTAATTATCTCCACTCTAAAGGAATATTTCAAGTAGAACAACACCATATAACCATGAAGGAAATGGTTAAGTTGAAAGATACAATGAGTTATATAGAAATTGGTGAATCTAGCATTGAAAACCAAATATTTAGACATCACTAAATGAAAAACTGCTTTACCAGGAGCTCTGTACTATATAAGAAGTTTACTATTGAATTGTTATATTATTGAATCACGATAATGATGAAGATGAAGTCCAAATAACACATTAGAGAATTCCACTACTAAATCAATGCCAGATGTGACAGAAAATTTACCTGTTCAAAAACCTGATGATAATTATGAACCAAGATTGGAAAATTCAGATTTTCAATCTAGCTGTAAATCAGCTGGAGCTAAAAATAAACCAAGATAGTTGCAATATTTTGTTCACAAATAGGGAAGGGTAAATGTAGTATAATTTAGTGTTCTAAATCTTGTGACAAGAACTTGTCAGTAATTAAATAATTTTTTTGGAATTCTAATGTCAAATTAAAGCCTAATAAGCAACAGACAGCTGTCAGACATTCTGAGTTCTTTGTAGTACTTACATCCTAATCTAATAACACACACTACCAGTGGTCAGTGAGAACTCTTACTGTCTGGCGTTCTACTCACAGAAAAACAGAACTCAAGAACTCTGCTAAGTTGGAAACAGAAAAATTAAATGATTTAGTTCTAGAAAGAACTTTATATACATTTATATGATAATATTTTAGTCATATTTAAACCTATAAACCCAACAGTTAGCTCTAAGATTCTAAGATCCAGCACTATAAAGATGGAAAAATAACATTAAAAATAAAAAAATATGTAAAGTATTACCTAGTTACAATAATAATATGAAGTATTTTACAAAGTTACGTTTCCAAACTCTATCTTACCAGTAACTCTTTTCTACTAATATTTATATATTTATTGAGAGACATATTAAATACATTTAGATTTAGGTTGTTCTTTTGATCAAAAGTACATAGATGAGACAAACCATGATAATATATGGTACTCTAAGACCAATCTCACTCACAAGAGAGAGACAGATCCCTCCTCGCACTTAACGGCAAGCTCATGGACCTCTCCATATGATAGTGTAGTCATGGTCTGCTAATCTAATCCAACTTTGAAACAGGCACACCT
This sequence comes from Diabrotica balteata, assembly GCA_918026665.1. Classification (NCBI taxonomy): domain Eukaryota; kingdom Metazoa; phylum Arthropoda; class Insecta; order Coleoptera; family Chrysomelidae; genus Diabrotica; species Diabrotica balteata. Next base: position 54,786,273 of record OU898278.1, on the reverse strand, counting down.
GTAGAAATTATGTCGAACCCTCTCTAAGGTGATGATTTTTTAAGATAGTTGTTGAACCACCACCTACAAAATAATTCAAATAGTAAGCAAGTAAGTCTGATTTTATAATTAGGTTAAATTTATAATTAACTAATTTTATAAGTAAAAGGTCACATACATACATATATTGGCATAATAGTTCTTACCTGGTGCTGGTAAAAACAAACTCAGAAGGGCTGTTCTCGTAATACCGGTATGTCCAACATTAATTATATCATCCTCTTTAAAATGACTAGCGCATTCACGAAAATTGTTATAAATAGTTTCTGTTGCAGCATTCTCTAATTAGGGCTTTTAACAGCATTCACCCATTTATCAAACATATCCATATTATAATCTCCTGGACTTGAAAAACGGTATTGCTTGCCAGCGGTAGTGTGCTTGCCTAGTATCCATGCAATCTGGAATACATCTTTTTTGTTCGGTTCTTCGTCACTATATTGTTATTCCATGTAATGTGTTCGATTCCATAATAAAAAATCGTCTGAAATTTTACCTTTTTGCACTACTTATATAAAAAAATTTAAACTATAAAATAAATTATAAAAAATAAAACAAATAAAAATATGGCGCCGTATTTGTCTAAATTCAACTTTTGATTTGTTTTGATTTGACCACAGCCATAGAGAAATAACATTTCTCTATGACCACAGCACACTCCCTACGCGTAGAAACGAGACTAGCAGCGCCACCAAACGAATGGGCGCCTAAATCCGAACGTGATTTGACATTGCCTATCCCTGTTACCAATCTATAAATTTTATCTATGATCAGTACTTTTCCGTTCGATGAGAGTGCATGTTGTGAGTTCGTTGTATGTCGACGTTGTTTCTGTGTTTTGCGTGTTATTTTGAGATGGATACCGTTGCTAATTTATCGGTGGGATCTAAAAAAAGACGATCCATCAAAACAAGTGAGAGAGGGCGTTCAAAAATTATGAAGTACAACGATAGTGATCCTCATTTAGTGTTTCTAAAACAGAAGACCAGACCGTGTGCCCATAATTCGAAAAATCTTCGTTGTGCTACGGTATCCTACGATGATATAAAAATTAATCGAAAAGCAGTCTACATGGCAGAGAGTAGGGAGAAACAAGATCTTGTTTTGATGAAATATATCTCTGCTTTCGAGCCCCAAAGAAGAAGGGGAAGTGGTGCGCCCGTCTTTGTAACTCGCACAAGAACGGTTTCTGTGAAATTTTTTCTTAATAGTCAAAAAGAGAAACGCATGATTCCTGTCTGTAAAAAGTTTTTTGCTTTCTCAATGGGTGTACCTGCCTCTCGACTACTGTGAATTGGAAAGGTCGTCAATCAAGGTCTGCTGCCCAAAGAAAATAGAGGTGGTTATCGACGAGAATCTTTTTTCAGAGCCAAAAAGGAAGCAGTCCGTCAATTTCTTGGTAAACTAAATTGTGTCGAATCTCATTATGGAAGAGGAAAAAGTAAGAGAGTTTACCTTTCAGCAGAGTTAAGTGTAAATAAGTTATATAAAATGTTTAAGGATGCTTACACTGCCGATTTGCACGTGAGCTATTCATGTTTTCACCGTATTTTTGTAACCGATTTTAACATTGGATTTTCCTCTCCAGCTACAGACGCATGCGCTACGTGCACTCGTCTTAAATATCTTATTCAACAAAACGCTCGCGGCTCAGTTGAAAGAATTAATCCAATGACCGATCTTCGTATTCACAAGCTGAGAGCGGATGCGTTTTACATTACAAACTAATGAAGGAAGTTCCCAATGATACTTATAGTTTTGTTTTTGATTTGCAACAAGTGCATCCACTCCCTAAAACTCCAGTCGGCGATGCCTTTTATTGCCGACAAATTGCATTCTATGCATTTTGCTGTGTACCTATTGACTCAAAGCCACCAACATTTTATACGTGGAATGAAACGCAGGGAAGAAGAGGAGCAAATGAAATCAGATCTACACTCATTCATCACTTAAGACGCCAAGATCTTTCGTCTTTTTCCGCAGTATCGTTGTTTTGTGATGGTTGCGCTGGCCAAAATAAAAATGCTCATATTGTTCATGTTTTGTGCCATTGGCTTAAAAATGAGGCTCCAGAGAATGTACAGAAAATTCAAGTAACCTTTCCGACTCGTGGCCACAGTTTTCTTCCAGCTGATCGAGCTTTTGGCCGTGTGGAGAAGCGCTTGAAAAAAACTGATACAATCATCTCGAGCGAAGAGTATGCTTCTATTTACGAGGAGTTTGGCTCTGTACAGAAACTTGAACAAGACTGGGTGGTATACGATATCAAAAGTCTTGAAATGATTTATCAAAAAATAAAAGGAATCAGCCAAACCAAACGCCTCATTGTTAAGAAAATCAAAACAAGGGACAGACATATTTCAACCAAAATAAAATGCTGCGCCAACTACAGGTTCGATAGTGGAACAGAAACTTTTAGAAGCATTGACTATCTCATTAACTATCACATCCGTGACTGAAGAGAAAAAAAAGACGTCCTTCATTTATTGCAAACCCACTTTGGACAAAATTGGAAAGAGATCCCTGATCTTCATTGGTACATTAATGCTCTTCAACACAAAGTTACTTGTAATCCAGATCCAGAAACCCACAACTACCATGATGGCGAGTGTGATTGCTTGGAGGATGAGCCAAAAAATGTTCACATTTAAATTTTTGATACTCCTCATTTTTGTTTTTTTTTTGTTCTAGTATGTACCGTTTAATATTTTTTATTTCAAAGATATTGTTACTTTGACAAAAGTTAATATCTCTCATCTTTTTTTACAAAACGCGATATCTCCAATACAGACATGGCGATATTTTGTTAATGCAAATCAATAAAAATAATCTTAATTAACGTTTGATTTCTCTAAATCTAACCTCAATTGATTACGTTCTCTGAAATTTCGAAAATTTTAGTACAACAGCTGCAGCACGTTTTTACGTCTCCTGAAAATTTTAAAAAAGTGGATTTATGCAGTTTTGTAAAAAAGCTCCTCATATGTAATCGGCTTTTTTTTCGGCTTTTTTAATATCTTTTCAATGTGTTTCTTCCAGATTAATTTTCTATCATTTGTTACTTTATAACTTTAATAAGATATGAAAAGTATGCTCCTTATAGAGCATGGTCAAATTAAAAGACGTTATCCACTTAATGTACGCAAGAAAGTTACCTCTAGGAATAATCAAAACGATTGAAAATATCTACCAAAACAACAGAATAAAAGTAAAAGTAGAAGAAGAACTAACCGACCCGATTGAAGCTGGCACTGGGGTAAAACAGGGAGATTCATTGTCTCCTCTATTGTTCAACCTGATTATGGATGGAATAATAAAAAAAGTAAGAACTAAAAAAGGATACGAAATAGGAGAAAAACAACTCAAAATAATCTGCTATGCAGACGACGCAATACTAACTGAAGATGATTTACAACGTATGCTGCAGCAATTTAATATAACCGCGAGAAAATTTAACATGTTAATTTCCCCAAAAAAGACAAAATGCATGGTTACAACAGCAAATTTATTAAGATGTAAATTGAAGCTAGAAGGTCAGAGCCGCAGGCTTCCTAAATGAAACAATATGGGGAAATAAAAATATCGGAAAAGAAACGAAAGGCAGACTTTACAAAACAGTCATCAGACCAATGACATATGCGAATGAAACAAGACCTGATACAGAGAGGACAAAAAGGATGTTAGAAACAGCAGAGATGAAAACACTTGAAAAATTTATGGTAAGACACTATGGGACAGAGCTAGAAGTACAGATATACGACGTAAATGCAAGGTGGAGAACATCAAGAACTGGGTAAGAAATAGAAGAGTAGAATGGAACCATCATATAAGCCGAATAACAAGAAAAAGAGTAGTAAGGACGGCAAGAGACAGTTCCCCAATAGGAAAACGATTAGTAGAAAGACCACGAAAACGATGGAACGACAACTTACTGGAGGAACATTGAAAAACAGACAGGGCCATGTGTATATAAAAAGAAGATAAAGGATTTCGATATATTTTTCCACCTATATACAAAATTAAATTTAATTACCCATCATAATGTCACACAACACGGAACGAAAAAGTATAATCATTCGATCATTACCAACTTACATCTGGAAGCGTATGCGCCAAAGCAAGTTCCTTAAAGTAATTGTAAACTTTTTCAGTTGACCGATCGGATGAGCTTGTTGTTAAAACGTGAGTCAAATAAAACTGAGAAAGCAGGGCTCCGCTTTTTTCTAAATTGTAGTTATATCTTTTGCAAAATTTCGTTACGGATAACATTAATTCAACAAAAATTAATCTTGCGATTCCTTTGGGGGAGTACTTATTCATTTGTAGTGAGTCTACAACAAAAAAATCTCTTATTACTTGGCTAGATTAGCTTTTTTGAAATTTTCAATGTGTATTATGGAATAACATAATGTACTGTAGATTATAAATATACTTTATTATTATATTATATATATTATTTGCACATATGCAAAATGGAGATCTGTATTGCATATTTTATGCAAATATCTGGGGATTTTGTATATTTATACAAAAATACATAAACCTCAATTTATGTCGAATTGCGGATTTTAAATAATGTTTTTCCGTAGATAATATTTTGACTAAGTAACTGGAAATTACAACGTTCATTTTATTTTACTATTTCAATCTTTAATATTACCGATAGTACCTATAAATACTATCTAATATTCTTGGTATTGTTGTAGCAGGTAACCATTATAATTCCGTAATAAAAGTGCGTTTCAAAAGTTTATGAACTTGGGGGTACGTGAAACGTGGGGTATGAATACCATTGTCCTTTTACAAATCATTTTGTTCTCAAAAGTGAAAGTGAAAACTTAAGCATCGTCAGTCTAGCTTGTTAATTATGTTAACTATTTTAATTTTAAAATGTCGAAAATAACTAGTGTCGCTACTTGGATTAAACCTTACAAATAGCTATCTATGGATATGGACAGTTTTTTGTTCAGTTTGTGGCAAAATTGTAAGTAGGTAATAAATATTGAATACTTTTCTATATTTTATATTGTAACATTTTTTTTATAATTAAAATATTAAATAATTTTTAATTCTTTTACCCCCGTTGCTGATACGCCCATTTTTCCGGTTTCAAGCCGGGTTCCTTTTAATAGATTTGTTAAATATCGTCGAAATCACGTTGGTAGTAATTTTCTGTAAAAACCTAATCCAAAAGATTTTATCTTTCATCACGTTGCTAGCTAGAAGGGTACCGTTATTTTCGATATTCGTTAGAACCTTTTTGTCTATCTAGAAATGGATACAGACTGGCCTGTCATTTTTAATTGGAAGTACCCCACCCGTTTTTGGGGAGCTTGTGATATTTTTAGAGAAAAAATATTACTTCTGGCCAGGCTGTCTTTAAGTAAAGAACTGCCTTACCGTTCTCTGTGCATTTTTTCTTTAAAGATGTATATATATATATATATATATATATATATATATATATATATATATATATATATATATTAATATATATATATATATATATATATATTTGAGTTTCTTCATCTAATACCATATTAGATTACATATTGGTATAAACTACCATTAATTTAATTAACTTCATTGTGCAATACAAGTAAAGTATTATAATAGGTTCAGTGCAGTGTAGCAGAATTACTGTCAGTTTTCGAAATCAATTATCTGGAAGAATAATATGGTAATCGTATTATCTTCAGCGATCTGGGCAAATCTGCATTCGATTATTTCTTCACCTGTAGTTAGGATTAACTACTGATTTTGCCTTCAATTTAAAGAACATTTAATCTTCTCATACGAACTTTCAATAAGTTATCAGTAACTTCTAATAAATAATTATAACGAATAATATAATATATTTATTTATGTAGAGTGTTGACCAAATTTATTTAATAATTAACTGTTAATATCTTTTCTTGGGTTTGGTCCCTGAACCTAAATATTTTTCCTGTGTCTTTTCTTCTCTAGAGTTTCTTAATTTTTCCCTTTAATCCCAAAAAGTTAAGTGGCGCCCTGTTTCTATCTTATCTTTGGTAATTTTACCCATCTATTTTTTTGTTTAAGTCTGTATCTTTTCTAATATATCTTATCTTGTCCTATTTTTACTTACTTCCGTTGGACCCATCTCCGGTTCCAAAAGCTAGTTTCGAACCCACGACTCGCTCTCCACCAACCATTTGACTGCCGTCCGCAGTGTCTCCATTGGTGACCTTTCTAGCACCATCCAAAAAAGGTTTCGGAAGTTACAATATGATATTTAAAATATTTTAATTAAATTAACGTTAATAAAACGGGAATAATACAGGGTTACGCAATTGAACTGTTACCTATTCAAATGACTATAATTTTTTTGTGTGAAATTATTTTTATTGATTCAAATGACAAAAATGTGTGAAAATAATCAAAATTTCAGAAGCCACTCAGTTTAGGTCGATGTGACTATCTTTTGCCTTGACTATGGCCTTCAAACAATCAAAAAACGAGTTGTATGTTGCGCGAATGTGATCTGGTATTTTGGCCCATTTACGTATAATTGCTTTCTTCAGCACATCCATACTGGCATATTTTTTAGTCCTTACTTTGCTTTACAAAATGGACCAGATGCAATAGTCCATCGGATTTGCATCTGGCGAATTCGAAAGCCATTGTGTGGATAAAATGAAGTGTGGAACATTTTTTTTTAACCATTTTTGGTTCACACTAGCTTTATGAGACGGTGTCGAGTCTTGTTGGAACGTCCATGGTCTACAACCGAAATGTTTGCGTGCACACGGCTTTAAAGCAGCTTGTAAAACATTTTCCCGATAATAAGTTGCATTGATTTTGACACCAGATTCAATAAAAACGATTGGACAGCGTGTATCGGCAGATACAGCTGCCCATGGAAATTACTTCGGGTGGCCGCTCGTAAGCTCAAACTTTTGTAGGTACGTTCGGTCAAGTAAACACGATCATTTTGAGAGTTTATGAACTGCTCTATAGGGAAGGTTTTCTTATCAGAGAACACTATGTTCGGAAATTCGCCACGTTCGCGCAGGCATAAAAACTCCTTTGCTCTTTCAAGCTGAACTTTTTTTTGCTTTGGTGCAAGATTGTGTGCTTTTTGGAACTTGTAAGGCTTGACCTTGAGCTCCTTTTTCAATATTCGTTGCATGCTTCGCTGGGATATTTTCAGTTCTGTGACCATTTGATTACCACTACTACGTGGATTTCGCTTAAGTCGAGCCTTCACTTTGAGAACCATTTTCAGGTGATGTTACTGTTTTTTTTCGTCCACCACCATAGCGTTTGGCAATGCTATCAGTATCATTATAACGAGTTATGGTGCGATACACAAACATTTTATTCACTTTGAGGTGTTTGAGCTGACGAACAATAGCTGGTTATGATTTTACAGCCAAATATAATGCAATCACACTATTACGTTTAAATTCCATTGCGAATAACTTTTGTTGTATGTATAAAAATTAAATGCAAATGCTTTTGACGGCTTATAAACATACTGAAGTATTATCAGGCCAACTTTGACGTAGCTGTCATTATCGATTTGCCAGATATATCAATGTGAAGTTGGTAACAGTTCAATTGCGTAACGCTGTATATAAATAATTATATAATATAATATAATTAAATTTTAATACCAATAGGGGAGAGTGGTCCACAGTGAGACGGATTTTAGTCATTCGAGATTTTTTCACAACTTTTTCTATATATATATATATATATATATATATATATATATATATATATATATATATATATATATATATATATATATATTGAAAACAAACAAAATAATCCTGTAAATTGGCCTTTATTTTACAAAAATACACAACAGAAATAGATTTGAATTTGAAAACGTAAGTGTAAAAAAAATTATTTTTGACGTTACAAAGTGGTTACATTGTGGTCCACACTGAGATACAAAGTGGTCCACAACGAGACATCGTTCAATGAACATGTAGAGCACCAAAATTGACTTTAAACTAAACACCATTATTATGCCTCTTTATTTTTCTATATAGTACTGGTACAGGTAAAATCATTACTATGTCTTGCAATAAAACACTAGCAAATTCAGGAACGTTTGGATCAAAGAACTTGTTCCATTTATTTTTTCTTCTCAGATAATTGATCTCATATTCGAAATCATTGGAAAAATTAGTCAAAATTTTTCCACCAAAATATTTTACTGACTTTTTAATTGCGAACTTTACAAGAATATAGTCATCAATGGCTGTATTTCTATCCAGTTCTTCAAATCCTGTGATTGGAACATTAAGGTCGATATCATATTCAGTTTAGTTGTACAGAGATTCTGCTTGGTGACTTAAAGAACTAATTTTGGATTCGATAAATCGTTTTTTTACTATCTTAGCTCTAGCTTTGCGTTTTTCGGAGTTCTGAAGTTTAATTTTTCTGGAATGTCAACTAATGGTTGTAGTTTAGTACTGAAATAGAGCGAACGGTTAAAATAGTAACTCAGTTTAATTTGGCTAAATACACTCATTCGATTGAAAGATGACTTCCGTGGTTATCGAACAACAGAAATGTTGGATTTTCGATTAAGGAATTTTTATGAAATGACGCATAACTTCCAGAAACAACTCGCTGTTCACCCAGTCAGAAGATTTTGCAAGTCCCAAACTACCAGTTGGCACATTAAGAAGCATATACGATTTAAAATGAGCCCTAGGAAATATAAAATCTGGTGAAATTGTGTTTCCTAAAGCACTTATGAAGCAGTAAGTCGTTATTAACGACCCTATTTCAGCACTAGTTACTTGACTCACTTATTTGACTCCTTGGCATTGGCAAGCGATAACTTTTTTTTTTTATTTCTGCACAGTTCTCGTCCCAGTTTCATCTAGATTTCATATTCTAGAGCCAACGGCAAAGCATTTGTGCCTGATTAAGAAATTGTGCAATTTATCAAAGAAAATTAAGACATTATGTTTATTGAAAGATGTAGCACGCGAGAGACTACATCCTTGTCTGGTTGTCTGATGCTCAAGTTGAGTGATCGTTTTAAAAATCCTCTCATCCATTCTAAGCCGACAGATCTACTTTTTGAGCAACTATTCGGAATCAAAATATTATTTTTTTTTAGCCATTTCATTTTGCTAAACGCCGACATCCAAGAGTTATTATGCCTTAGTTCATTTTTGAGCACATTTCGAGGTATTCTGCTAATGTAAGGTCTCATTTTTACTTCGATATCAGGGTTATTTCTTTGTCTTTTCACGTATCTGAAATAGAAAGAATATTGTTTATTGAAAAAATAAAATCTCTTACGCGAAACCTAATTGATCCTCATTTCCTTTACAATTTAACTTTCTAAAGACTGAAATGACACCACCTTCAGTTCAGCTGCTTTTCTATCTAGTCTATCTTTTTCAGCTGCTAGTCTATCTTTTTCTATTCCTTGCCATAATCTACAAAAAAAAAGAAACAAATAGTATGAGTTTGTATTATCCAACTAACGTCCTCGGTGAGGTACAGTGAGACGCGTCTCAGTCTGCCCCACTAAGGATTGTCTCTCTATACCCCCTAGGTGCAATTTCACCAAAGTGATATTTTTCCAAATTTGATAAAATAAAGATTATACCGCTACGCAATTACATGCAAAAAAACCTAAGCTTTACTTACCGTCAATATCAAAATACTAACTCAATGCACAACCGAATAATTTCGGTCGATGCGAGGAACAATATAATTACTTTCGGGAGCAAAAATCACACTACCAGCTGACCCGCAAAAAAGGATAGCGAATGAAGTTGAGATTTGCTGGTAGACTCTACGTGTTGAGACCACCTTATGGTTGGCATAGCATGCAAAGCGCTGTTGACATGTTCTCAGAAAATACATTAGGGAGTTTTTGTAACTACCTAACGTAACGTATCTCCCTATACGTAAAGAACTAACGTGTCGAAGAAGATAAAGGTTAAATTGAGAGTTAAAGTTCTGCACGTAACGTAACGATGGTGTTACCCTCATCGAATTAGTGATAAGCTAATAAGTTGTCAGTGCCAGTATTGTCCTTGTCACTTAACCCTATTTTGGATATTCAAAATAAATAATAAATATTTTTTCAACAATTTTTAATTTTGGAGATGGACGCAATAATAAATGTAGGTGTCTTTATTGATGATGAAGAAAACGAGGACATAGAAAATGCGCTTCTTCTCCACATCTTGCACGAATATACGGCCGCTTTAATTTATATCATGTCTGCTATACAATGTAAAAATCTTTTTTCTTTTGGATTAAATTCCACATTTCTGAATAATCTTAAGGGTTCTGGCCTACGACTTCCTTCAACAAAAACAAATCATTTTCAGTGCTGAAGCGAAATCGTTTTCTACTACTTTCCATTAATTATAAAAATCACAACAAAACAAATATACTTAACCACAAATGTGATAAAATGTTGATGTTGATAGTTTGATAATCGGGTAAGATCCCCTTGCGCATTTATGTTGCTTTTCAATGACATCAATACATTTTTTAAAATCTTTATTATAAGCCCTATCACGTTGTTTAATTTGTTTAAACACCTCATAATCAAACCAAGGTAATTTTGATTGAAACTGGCATTTTACAATTGGTATTATGCCATTGATTACATTTTCACAATTTTGTAAAATTTCCTGGTAAATGATATTAACATCAACAGAATCTAAATTAAAGTGACACATGATAAGATTAGTTTGGATTCTATCTAAGTTTTGATTACATACATTTCTAAACTTGGATATATTACCATCAGATATATTATAACTATTATTATTGGAGATATTTACTGAAACAACAGAATGTTCAGTAATTTTTGGACAATCGTGAACACAAGCATTTATATTATTTTGATTAGAAAGTACATAATCTACCAAAGTGTTACTAGTGTCAGTAATACGGGTAGGATCACTAATATATTGTTTTACCCCATAAGCCGAAAACAACTTTTTAATTTTTTCACCATAGAAATTACTAGCCAACAAGTCAATATTAAAATACCAACTAACACACAACGGTAGATTTTAGTAAATGAGGCATCACATATTTCTTCAAAATCTTCAATAAATTGAGCATCAGAACTGGATGGTGAATGGTATAAACACCCCATCAAGTAAACCATGGATTTAACATCAACTTTTATTATTTTGCACCAATAATTATTACGCAATTGAAATGTTTTAAAATTTGAAAAATTATAATGTTTGTTGATGTATAGCATAACACCTCCAGTGTATCTACTCTCTGAGTCACAACGAATATGACAATAATTTTCAAGTTTTACTTCAATATCTGATGTAGTCCTAGTTTCACTCAATAAGATTATTTTGGGGTTATAGCAAATTATGGATTATTGGATTTGGTCTCTATTTTTTACCATGCTTTGGGCGTTGAGATAAATTATATCGGAGTTGAAAGGTATATTAGGGTTTACAAAATGTTTTTTTGAATGGATTTTGAAACGATAGTTGGTTTATTATTTATATATCTAATATTTTTGGTAGTATCACCGTTATCAATCAAAGTTTGTAGTTTATTTTTATCGGTTTAAAATAGTCCTGTTGAGCCTTCGTTTGATCACCAAAATATTCTGATGCTTGGAATAGAAATTAATTGTTTATTCTTAAGAACATATTTGGCATCTTCTTTGAGCGGCCTACTCTTGCTTCCCATATATCTTCCCAAGCGAAACACTTTTAAATTATTTTTGTCAATATTAAAATTATTCAATATTTTCCCAATAACTGTTGCATCTTCAGAATCACGTTCTACTTGCGTTTTCATTTTTGATCCATTCACGTTACAGACAATTATGTTAGAAGCCCGACTCTGCCGCTCAATCATCTCACATATTATTTCTTCTTTGTCTTCCTTAGTGTTAGGGTCATTACTGTCAACAAAATCTGATATATTTTTTTAATGTTTGATTTCTAACTCCATATGATCAATTTTCGCAAGCAATTTAGGAATAAGCTTTATCCCATTCTGACAATCCTTACAATAAAATTTAAGCAATCTCTTACCTTTGAGGTCCTCAGTAGCTTACTGAGGTAGCTGACATTATTGTTGGTAATTTTTGCGAAGAACTGGATTTGGAACCAAATATTTTTTTTTAATTTAAAATATGCTAGCATTACATCCGTTGATGTGAAAAGAAGTGTCTTAATTTATAAATATATGTACACAGATAGAAGCCATAAGTTTTTATTGAAAATTTTGAAAAACATTTGGTCATTTATTGTTTCCATAATTCTAAGGAATAGTATTTTACTGGTTTACTACTTTCGTAACATTTAATTAGTACATTACAATTACCTACTTAGTTTTTAAATTTATTTATATCGTTTTCTAATTATTGAAATAAACTTAATATACCTTTATTAAATATATGTTTCCATTGACAGTATGCATATTTTCTAAAAAAAATGGCATATTTAATGCATATTTTTTGGTAAACTAATGCATATTTAAGCGCTTTTTTTTTCAACTTTTTATTGCATATTTGACTGATTCTAATTATAAATAATAATAATACAGCACATGATACATTATACCTAATGGTAATTGCCTTTTTGAGTCTTTAAACGTTTGACTTAACTACTTCCTAATATTAGATAATAATATTTTCCTACAGTATTATTTTAACCTCTGTGGAGTGTGGATTTTTAAAAATAATTTTCTTTGCCAAGTACTTATTAACATTTATCGAATTCTCATTAAAATCCAATTATCGCTTTAATAATTTTAGGTGATTCGAACTAAATTTGATGTTTGATAAAATTATCTAGCTTTATAAAACATAAAATAATTTATTGTGAGTGCAGTGCAACTGTAAGTGCAATAAATAAATAAATTAGTGTGGTGATAAACTGTAAAAATGGACGATGAACCACCCCTGGACAAGGGTGGAACAGTGGATGATGGAGGAGCAATCGTAGATATGGTAACGTTTAACACCACGACAACCAACAATCGAGATGGTAAAAACACATCTGATAAAGATAAGGACACACCTTTAGATATCCAGAAAAAAGTAAGGTTGTCAATCTACAAAAACCAAACCTGTATTCAGATTTTGTTTACGTATTTATTGAAAATACCAATAATGAAAATATAGGTAAATTACATTCTATGGTAGTCGGTCATATTTTACACAAAAAATTGGTAACATGTTACCCTCAAAAATTTTCATTAACTCTGTATCTTGTCCATTTGAACCCTATATTCACAGTGTTACACAATGTTACCGGTGTCTTAAATATGGTCACGTAGCGAAGCAGTGTCATAACACAGTCGCTCTTTGCATAAACTGTGGTAAAACAAAAGATGAAACTCATTCATGTCGGGGTCCACAGGATAATTGTTGTATTTATTGTAAAACAAATTCACATAAATCTATCTCTAAATCTTGTCCAACATATTTAAAACAAAGTGAAATAAAGAAGAAAATGGTTGAGGAGAATTTAACTTTTACGGAAGCAAGAAATTTAAATAAAACATTATATGCTTTAACGTTAAAAATTAATAATAAATTTCAAGCTTTATCTCATTTATCAGAGGAAGAATTTTCCCCTTTGCCCACACGAAGGCCTAATATCAAAAATCCTAGACAACATTTTTCATCTCACTCAACTAATTCTACTACCGAACAAACAGGGCGAAATCACAACGCTTCAACTCAAATCGAGTCAGTTAACAAAAAGCGAAAAGCCACATCTCCCATTTAAATATCAAATCCCCCTCCAATGTTCCCATTTAATTTTGGACCCGAGAAACCTAGAAATATGCCACCTAGAGACAATTTTGAATCTGATATGTCAGATGAATTTATTAAAGTATTTTTCATGGTCTTTCAGAAAGTACTAAGTGAAGTAAAATCTTTTGAAGAAGTTTCAACCATTGATGTAAATTTTATTAAAAATATTGCGTTTAATTGTAATGAGAGTATACCTGATGGTGACGACACATTCTAATCTTAACCAATTAAAAATTTGTCAGTGGAATGCACGTTCCGCTGTATCCAATAAACATAGCTTATTTAAAATATTATCAGATTATGATGTTGATATTGCTTTAATATCAGAAACATGGTTTAAACCAAATGTAACTTATACATTTTATGGATATTCTATTGTGCGAAAGGATAGGATAGATGGTATGACGGGTGTCGCTATTCTTATAAAAAATAATATCAGCTTCAAAGAAGTATTTCTTAATAATGTAGTAGATGGTATGCAAGTCTGTGCAGCAGAAATTTTCGTTTCTAAAAACTTATCCATCACTTGTGTCTCTGTGTATTGTCCTCCAAATGTTTCAATTACTATACACAATTTTTCCAATCTTTTTAATATCATAAATGGTACCTCAATAATTGGAGGAGATTTTAATGCGACCATCACCTATGGGGCTCATAAAAAGTCAATCAATCTGGGAAAAATATGGTAAATGCATTAAATCAAAATAACCTGGTAATTTTAAATGATGGGACCCACAAAAATATCTCGGTCGGGACAAAATTATTCTGTCGATTTAACACTAGTATCTCCGGATATTGCGGATAAAACTAACGGGACGGTGTTAACAGATACTCTTGGATCGGATCATTTTCTCATTTTTATGAAACTTTATATATTGAGGGAACAGTTTAGCAACACAATACAGCCAAAAACCAAATGGAACACTAGAAAAGCTAACTGGATGGAATACGAACGAATGTGCATTTTATATTTTAGTAATGAACCGCAACTACTAAATGTAAATGATAAATATAAATATTTCATGGAAGGCATTGAATATGCCAGTACATTTTCAATTCCAATCAATAAGCCTTTTAAAAGAGCCAAGCTGTCACCCCCTCCTTGGTGGGACGATGAATGTGATAAAGTCGTTCGTTATAGAAAAGAAGCTTTAAATAATTATACCAACAATAGCAATATGGAAAATTATATACACGTTAAAGAAAAAATGGCAACATCAAATTTTTTTTAAAAAACAAGGCCAAGAGTTACTGGGTTAACTACTGCGCTAAACTTAATAAAAATACTCCGTCTAAAGAAATATGGCAACAGGCAAAAAAAATGCAAAGAATTCCCGCACCTAAGCCTAAATGTAGTAACTATGACTGGATTGAAACCTTTTTGCAAAATATCACACCATGTTCAGCAGATCAGGAAGTAAAGGATTTAATAGATAATACAGATGTACAAAATGATATAATATTTAATTATCCTTTGAAATTTACTGAACTACAATTTGCATTAAAAAGTACCAGTAACACAGTTCCAGGTATGGATCAAGTTACATACGATATGTTATGGAATTTACCAACTGTGGGTAAATTATTAACGATATTTGGTTAAACAACGTTATCATTGAGGAGTGGAAAAATGTTTTAGTTGTACCAATCCCCAAACTACACAAAAATCCCAACCTTGCAGAATCTTATCGGCCTATTTCCTTGTTGTCCTTTGCAATGAAAACTTTTGAAAGGATTATTAAACACCGGTTAGAATTTCATTTGACTAGCACTGTTTTTTTTCCGTTGGAACAATTTGGTTTTAAAAAAGAGTTTAGTATTATTGACGCAGTTTCTTATTTAACAACAGACATTCAGTTATGTTTTTCAAATAACTATTACCTAGGTGCTGCATTTCTCGATATAAAAGGTGCATACGATGCAGTTAATATCATTATGTTAAGAGAAAAATTGTTTCAGGCAGATGTCCCTGCGAGAGTGTGTAATGTCTTGTGCAATCTTTTAACACAAAGAAAAGTTTATATAAGGTCAAATAACAATTCTGTAATAGGTCCCAGACGCCCATCCACAGGTTTACCACAGAATTCCGTTATCTCTTCCCTGTTGTTTAATGTTTTTACAAAAGAAATTCACGAGGAAAAAAATAAATATAATATTATACAGTATGCTAATGATTTTGTCGTTTATAACACTAATAAAAAATTAGAAGCAGGTATAAAAGAGCTCACGTCACATATACAACTAACTACTTTGAAATTTGAATCGTTAGGGTTTTCTCTAACCCCTCAAAAATCTAGTGTTACCATCTTTACAAGACATAATCTACCCAATATTGATAACATAAATGTAAATGGTACCTTATATCCAGTATCAAATAAGGTAACTTATCTTGGAATTATTCTTGACAAGAAGCTTAACTGGAAACCATTTAGGGTAAAGTGTGCAAATCGCGGTCACCTAAGAAGAAAATTTAATATAAAAAAAGTAAAACTCTGTGAATCAAATTTAAGCCGTCAATCCGTAATTTGGGGTTTTAACTTATTGCAAGATACATTTAATTTCAAAAATATAAAATTGTTGTCTTTGACAGAGACAAAACATAAAAAAGTATCTTTGACCGGTATTGTCACCATACATGGACAATACCGGTCATGAGTGTGGGTAATGCCAGTCAATTTGTTTGTGTTATTATTAAAATAAAAATCAATATCTGTTTAACATTTTTTTGTTATAAAACGATTAACGAATGTGGCTTAATGGGTCATACTTCAAGTAAATCAGTAAGAAAGGTGAAAAAATATTTTTTATTACAAAACAAACAAAAAATAACAAAAATATGTGTTTTAATGTAAAAATAGTTGACAGTCATCGCAGGTATAACTCTCTGCAGAATCCCATCCACTGCACTCTGAATAAGCCCATCGTGAGCAAACGGTAAATATATACCACAATTCATTGTTTTTGCCAAACTCGTTGTAAACCAGACATCTATCTTCGTATGCATCGTCACTGTTATCATATGATATATCAATATCCGATTCCAAAGAACTAGAATCAAACACCTTTTTCTTGTAATGCCAATTGCAAGAAAAAGGTGTTTTATTACAAGAAAAATTATCTTGTAAACCCAAATGCTAATTTTCTCAGTTCTATTGCTGTTACGCCATAAAAAATTAAGCTAAATATTTTTTTGTGTGGCTATTTTAGCTTCTTGTTCGGCAGAAAATACTGATTTTCTACCTAATGAGGCACCTTGAAGATTTTTATTTTTTATTCTTTCTTGCAATGTCGAAAAATGGATGGATTAATCCCTAAGGATTAATAGTATAGGGTATAAATTATAGCATGGGGGTAATACCGGTCAACTGACCGGCATTGCCTCCTGTTGGCATTTTTTTTCTTAGAATTTTTTATTCGTAAACATGTATTAAAATATTGATCTTTAAAAAAGGAATAGGCAGCTAACGTCATTATAATCAATTGTAACCAATTTTAAGATCTACAAGTGAATAAAAATGAATGAAGACCTTATATTACTCAGCATAAAAATAAGATCGAAAACACTGAAAACAGGTTAATAATATTTCTATGACAATGGTTTGCGCCAACTCAACGCTCGTCAGCAATCTGAATACAGAGTAGTGTAGCGACACGTTGGCAGTTATAGGAGGTTGCCAGATTGAATAGATTTCGCACAATCGGGATGACCGCCATTACCCACTGACCGGTATTTGCACAGTTTACCCTATACAAAGTATAGAATTAAAATGTTTAAAAGGCATATTTTTTTTAAATTCATAAGGAGAACATGGTGGGGAGCAGATCCACAATAGTGTTTAACTTTTTACAAAGCCTTTATTAGGTCGATCTTGGATTACGGATGTACGTTATATGGGTCAGCCAGTCCTTACATTCTAAAACGACTGGAAATAATTCAAAATATTTCCCTAAGACTCTGTTTGGGTGCAATGTGTTCAACGCCTGTGGAACCACTTCGGATTGAATCTCTAGAACCACCATTATTTTTACAGAGGGAATATAAGAAAAATTTATTATTAAGTCTTTTTGTAAAAACCGTACTCTGTTAGATAAAATAGCCTTATTAAATAACCACGATTTAACTAACACGTACTGGTCAAAAAAACCTTCTCCTCCATTATGTATGGCTTTTAGAAATACAAGTAGTTATAATAGTGATTTAAAAAGAACTATTTCAGTCGAAAAATCTGAATTCTTTGACATGTTGGAACCACTAGAAATTAATATTCCTGTATACAATGAAAATTTGTTGATAAGTAAAAATGTATTAAGCACCTGAATATTAAATCTATCAGATTTTCTGGAAATATATACCGATGCATCAAAACAAAATAATGGTAGGTACGGGATGTGCATTCTATATACCATCAACAAACGTTCAAGAAAAATTCAAACTGAATAATAATACTTCCATTTTCTCTGCAGAAGCGATTGGTATTATTAAAGCCTGCGATTATGTCGAAAAAAAAACAACTTAAAAAAAATAAATTTTTTGAGTGACTCATTATCTGTTCTTAAATGCTAACCCAATTAATGTGATGGCTACCGATACAAATCCTTTTATTAGAGAATTAAAAGTAAGAATTCATAAATTAAAAAAAAAAGTCAATACGAATTAAAATTCAATTGGATAAAAGCTCATATAGGACTCCGTGGCGATGAAGTTGCAGACTCCTTAGCCAAACGTTACAACATGAGAGCATCAACAACAATTTAGGTGCTCAAGAATATTTAATGATATCTAAGAGTAATTTTAAGGCAAAATGGGAATTGCATTGGAAACACTATTGTTCTAATAACCTCACACGATACACACTATTACATCCAAGTATTCCGACAGATTTTTGGCACCAAGATTATGATTTTACACCCTACCCTCAACACTTATATAAAATCGGTGTAGTCAGCACCGAACTTTGTGAAACTTGTAGTGTGGTTTGCGACTTAGATCACATTTTTTATGCTTGCAGTAAATTTGAAATACAAAGAGAGGAACTTATTAATAGTTTAATATTGCAAAAGTTATACCCCCCTTTCAATCTACTTTATTTGATATCATTAAATATGTACAAGGTATATAAAATTATTCTTAAGTTTATTAAAATGTGTAACTTAAAACTTTAGTGTAGGTATGTAGGTGTTAAGCTCGTTACCTCTGTTAAGTCACCAAGTATTTTACCTTTTTACCAATACTTTCCGTGGTCTACACTTTCTGTCTGTGAGTCACCTTGAATGATCCCTAGGTGCGAAAAGTAATCCTAGTTCCTCTCCCATTGTAATTCTTCTTTTAATTTCCAGAATTGTAGTGTATTTAGTTTAGTTAGATTAGGTTATTAAGTGAACGTTATTACACATTTACACATTTGTTGCTGGCTAGATGGGCACTTAGCCCGATTGCCATTTAATATATATATATATATATATATATATATATATATATATATATATATATATATATATATATATATATATATATATATATATATATATATATATATATATATATATATATATATATATATATATATATATATGGGAGAAGTAGGAATTAATACTCTAACATAGAAGAAGAAGAATATGAATGTATTCCTCAAGTTTTTATTTAAAATTTGTTCAAGTTCACTCGTAATTTTTATTGTTTGCAATTCGTTTCGATACTACACCATTTTCTTTTGTAGCATTCTAATAAATTATGCTAACGAATCAAGCAGTAATGTTTATTTTTGTTTTAAGGAAAGATATTGAGTATACAATATAAAACAGTGCATAAAACTTACAATGAATTTTTATTTTCGGAAATTTATAGGGTGGTCACTTTTGCGGGTCAGTGTATTTAGTGCTACTCTAATGGACGACTAAATTTGTCTTTCTACAACGCTACGTTTTCTTAGAATCTGTCTCTTCCGAAAGCCAGATAGACTCGCTTAAAAAGAATGTAGTTATTTTCGGCAGCTACCTTAAGTATAGTCCGTTGCAAGATAATCCAAAAAACCAAAGCTCTGCCAAATATTTGGGTAAAAACCTTTAAAATGGTACATTTGTTAATTATAACATCTTTGTTAATACGTTGATGTGATATTAAAGTTTGTGGAAGTTGTCTCATATAATTTGGTTGTACTGTAGCCAATCGGCTATTTGTATATGACTGCGTTGGTGAGTTGAAATTAAAAAGAAGAGAGAAGAACTCAACATAAAATTTAGAAAGATGAACCGAATGTTTAAAAGAATTCTAAACTATCCACTGATATCAAACTACTGATAACAACAACATTGAAGTAATACAGAGATTTTCGAATAGAGTACTAAGGGCCAGCGTTGATGCTCCATGGTATTACGTGATTCCATGAGCACGTAATCCCTCATTGGAATTGTCGCTCCAACTTTTCGAGTGAGTATGGGAAGAATGAATGTGGGTTTCGTCCATTTATATGATAGGAAGCTTCTCTTCTCGGTATTTTTTAATATCTCGAAGAAAGTTACGTCTCAACTGTTGGATTTCCGGTCTTTCCATTAAAAGTTTTTTTATTATTTTTTGCTTTTCTCCAACGAAACCCTATATCCCTCATTGCTTTTCTCAATTATTCACGCGAACCATTGTAGTTGTACTCAGTGGCAAATTTTATATGTACTCGTCAAGTTGGAACTTGTTTTTCCGTAGTACAAAAATTAATAATAAATCGACGAAGCACACCTTTGTTGCACTCATCCAACTTAGATTTTAAAGCCGACTTATTTCTTTTTTTATTTGGAGTACTAAATGTTGATGCAGTACCATCTTCAATGCACTTCATTTGACCGGACAAAACTTTTCGATTTAATTTTGATTTAAATTCTATTTTACGTCACTGAGACACACTATTCTTTAAGAAAACTCTGCCGCAGACTGTACCGACCAAACTTTACACGTTTAATTGTTGACTTCGACTGGTATATTTCCGATAAATTTAGTGCGCATCAGATGGGCCTGGGTATTGTAAGATTTTCAAACTTCTTCCTATATTTGACAAATAATACGTAAAATACAGCTGCATCCTCCGAGATCTGAAGATAAAGACAGTAAAACGACGTCTACTTCATCATATAAATATCTAAAACATCCTTAACAACACAGATATAGAAAGAACGCTTAAGAGAACAAACTCATTCGAGTTAGAGAAGTGAAAATAGTTAGTGTAAAAGTAGAGCATTGTGCAATCATATACTCGTACCTGTATAAAGTGTAAATATTATTGTAAGTTACTGAATGACAACTATAACAATTTAGGTTAAAATATAACTGCTCATTAACCTTCTTGATCCGATTGTGGAAAGCTTGTTGGTATAATAAAAAAGTGAGTAATTTTAATTTATAAAATCTATAAAAATAACGAATGTAAAAAAATATTTTACTTTTATATCAGCGCCCCTCAAAATTTGACGCCCCGAGCAAACCGGGGCTTGCCCATCCCCAACCAGTGCTGATTATATGGTATTGAAAAGTAGCAAGAGATTAATTAATCTGAGTTCTGCTCTGCCAAACTAAATAATGGTTCTGTAACTGAATGCATAAATTATTTCTATACTTTCATGTGCCGTTTCTATGTTCTCTACTATATTTCATAAAAGTAATTGTTATTGTTAGAATATCCAACATAAAAAGTGGATGTTGTCCTATAGTTGTTTTAGATGAAGTGACATTGTTGATAGTTCATTGTAATGTCAAAAATATATAAACTACTGTCAGTCAATTTTTGCATTGTTCTGTAGGCAAAAAGAAATAAAGTACATATTGCCTTGTCTTTGGATGTCTTCAAACTCCAACTAACTTAAATTATAACAGGTTTTGGGCCCAGTACCCGTGTGAATTGTGAACAAGTTAGGTTCGTACTTCATTCAGTTTTGTTTGTTGTTATTGTCGGTGAATAAAATATGGCGACCAGCAACAACGATTATAAAATTCAAGTTGACAACCTCGAGGGTCCTGAAGACTGGGCAAAGTGGAAATGGCACGTTTCGATGTTATTACGTTCGTATGCACTTGAAGACATTGTAAACGGTATGTGTAAGTGTCCTGAGGTTAGTGAAGATTCAACTTTAGTGGAAATACAGAAGCATCAGCAATGGTTAAAAGACGATGCGAAAGCGGCAAGTTTGTTAGCCGGTAGGTACGCTAGGAAAAGCTGTTGCCGAGCTCGTGTTGACGAGTACTCACGCTAGTGAAATATGGAACAAATTGCGTGCGAGATTTGAACGTAGCAGTACGCAACGGTTAAACATGTTAATTAAAGCCTTTTTTAGAGTCCAACGTGATGAAAAAGAAGATATTAGTACACATGTTGCGAAGTTGCAGAAACTGTTTGTAGATTTGAATGATGAACTGCAGAAGCATGATGAAAATGTTTTATCCGAAAGAATGTTAAATGGTCGGATCTTATCAACTTTGGGTAAGGACTTTGATAATTTCAAAGATTTGTGGGACACGATACCATCAAAGAATCAAACTTTGAATTTGCTGATTGAGAAATTGTGTACCATTGAATTACGTGACCAAAGTACTGTAGAATCTTTTGCGTTTGTTGCACGCAATAGCCCGACAGGAAAATACAATCAGAACCAAACTATGAAGTCAAAGAAAAATGTACATCGTGCAAAAGAAAAATTTCCATGTCATAAATGCAAGAAATTAGGCCATTGGGCGAAAGAGTGTCCGTTGAAAAAATCAGCTGAGAATGTAGGTAAGAATAAAAGTAATGATACTGCTTTTTTGTCTGTTGTTTTAAGTGCTTCATCTAACAATTGTATTGAAGCTGGAAAATGGTATTGTGACAGTGGAGCCACAAATCATATCACTACAGATAAGCAGTATTTCTCATCTTATACAGAATTTTCTGAACCAGAAAGTATATCACTTGGTAAGAAGGATGTATGTATGTTAGCCCATGGACAAGGAACAGTTAAAATTCAAACGTATCTGAATAAAAAATGGAAAGGTGCTGACTTGAAGAATGTTTTTTATGTTCCTGAAGCAAGTGCTCATTTATTTTCTGTGAAAGCTGCTGCACAAAGGGGTTTTATTACAGTACTTGATGAAAAAGGTGTAAATATATATGATAAAAACACTTGTGAATCTGTAATGACTGGGTACTTCTGTAATGGCCTGTATGCACTTGATATACATGTTATGAAACCGACAAATCCCGTTCAAGTCAACTTAGCAGAGTCAACAGATATGTTGCAAGTGTACCATGAAAGATTTGGTCATCAGCATAAGCAACATGTAAAGAAGGTATTGAAGAAAATGAATATAGACATTGATGGGTGCAAAAAAAGCTTTTGCGATAGATGTGCAATTGGAAAAATGCATAGATGGTCATTTAAATCTAGGATCAATCGACCACAAGTCACTGGTGAGCAGATCCATGCAGATGTGAATGGGCCCATGTCTATAGATTCACTGGGAAAAGCACGTTATTACGTATGTTTTAAAGATGACTTTAGTAAGTTTCGAAAAGTTTTCTTTATGAAACGCAAAAGTGAGGTATGTACTTTCTTAGAACAATTTTTAAATGAAGCTAGTACAAATGGCCATGTAGTAAAGCAACTGAAGTGCGATGGAGGGAGAGAGTTTGACAATAGAAAGGTATCTGAACTTCTTGCGAAGAGAGGTATAGAGCATTGTATCACTCCACCCTATACACCTCAGCAGAATGGTGTTGCTGAAAGGGAAAACCGCACCATTGTAGAGTGTGCACGTTCCATGTTAAACACATGTAAGTTGTCCAAACAATTATGGGCAGAAGCATGCAATACTGCAGTGTACATTCTGAATCGCACAGGAAAGTCATCAATTGAAAGTAAAAGTCCCTATGAACTGTGGTATGGAAAGCCAATTGGAAGTTTGAAACATTTAAGAATATTTGGCACTGAATGTTATGTTCACGTTAACAAGAATCTTCGCAGTAAATTTGATGACAAAGCGATACATGGTTATTTAGTTGGTTATGTGAATGACAGGGATGGTTTTAGGATATGGATTCCATCTGAAAGAAGAATCGTATCGAGCTACGACGTACGGTTTAAACCTGAGGTTATATGCAACTTGCGAATTGTTGAAGTTAAAGCCAAATCAGTGAACCAACATCAGTCGGAATGTTTTAATGTGAATGAAAACTCCGAAGAAGTGAAAAGTGGTGTCGGTGAAATTGTGGAATCTGAGAATATAAAAAGTGTAGAAAAAATTGCGAGTGAAAATAAAGAAATGAATAGAAAAGAAAGAAATAGTGATAGTGTTAAAAAATCTAAGAGTTACCCTACACGTGTTAGAAATAAACCAAAATTGTATAATGATTTTTGTTAAGGTCTATTATTTAGCTTAGGTATCTACTTTTCATGTTGAGGGAGAGTGTTAGAATATCCAACATAAAAAGTGGATGTTGTCCTATAGTTGTTTTAGATGAAGTGACATTGTTGATAGTTCATTGTAATGTCAAAAATATATAAACTACTGTCAGTCAATGTTTGCATTGTTCTGTAGGCAAAAAGAAATAAAGTACATATGCCTTGTCTTTGGATGTCTTCAAACTCCACCTAACTTAAATTATAACAGTTATGAAATAGAATCGATGAAATAAATATTGATTAAAATAGTAGTTTCTTGAAATTATTAATTCTACTTACTTAAATATCTTTTCATTTCAGTTTTCTTCCGAATCTTCATGTATTCAGTTAATTCATTTTTACTTAGAAACTCCCATAAACATACTTGCGGATCTAATATTTCAACAGACGGTTCTTGAAAAGCATAGTATTTACTCCGATTTTCCCCAAGCCACTGATTTTCCTCCTGCGCATCGAAAAAGTTTCCTAAAATGGTTTGGTGTATACTTTCATTTGCCAAAATACTGCCAAAAATATCGTCTCTGCTCATTGAATTGTCAATACCTTCTGACAAATTTTAATTTTGCGGTTTATAACATAGCAATGGATATGAATTTGCGCCAATTACTTGGAATTACAAATGACACGTGCATGCCGTCACATTCTAGTTTTATATTACCATTGGACTATTAAACCTAATCTCTCAAAACATGACATAACTTCATAACCAAACAGATCAGAAACAATTCATATAATCTTCCCAAGAAATTCAAAAAGCTTACATGTTTGAGAATAAAAGTGCCATCTCAGATTTTTGTATATCCGTATTATTAAAGCTTTTAAACAAGTAGGATTTTTTTTATATAAAAATTTTTTGCATACTATTTTTGTACATATATTCTTATAGTACTCTTATCGGCACGAAAAACGGACACCCCTTAAGTTTTTGATAAAATTGTCGAAACACAATTTATTTTTTATGGTAACTTTTATTGGCATGCTCTGATAGAAGGTTTTAAGATATAGTTTAGACACCAAATGCGTATGAAACACTTTTATTTAAAGCGAACTATACAAACTTTAAATACAATCAAAGTCAGAAAACTGCAATATCTAGGACGAGCTCTATGTCATGAGGGGCGAGCGTTATCTTCTTCTTCAAGTGCCATCTCCGTGGCGGAGGTCGGCAATCATCATAGCTATTCGGACTGTTGAGACGGCTACTCTGAAAAGTTCAATTGATGTACATCCGTACCACGTGGTACCACTCTCTCAGGTTGCGCAGCCATGGCATTCTACGCCTCCCTATGCTTCTCTTTCCTTGGATCTTTCCCTGCATAATCAGTTGGAGCAAGGTGTATTTCTCTCCACGTGTAATATGTCCGAAATATTCTAATTTTCTTGTTTTTGTCGTATTAAAAAAATTTCTATTTCCTTATTAATCCTTTCTAGAACCTCTTTGTTTGTGATGTGTTCTGTACACGATATTTTCAGAATTTTTCTGTACACCAACAGCTCGAATGATTCCAGTTTATTCATTGATGTCGTATTCGAGCGAGCGTTATAACTTGTTGCAATTAATAATGCAAGGAAGAATACAAGGTAGGAGGACTCGCGGAAGAAGACGCATCTCCTGGTTAAACAATTTGAGAGCTTGGTTTAACTGCACTTCTGCTGACCTATTTAGAGCAGCGGTATCGAAAGTGCGAATTGCCATGATGGTTGCCAACCTTCTTAGAGGAGATGGCACATGAAGAAGAAGAATACAAACTTACAAACTAATATTAAAACAAATAAAATAAACCAAATTGGTACCTATTAAATTACCATGAGAATTAAAATAAAACGTATACAAATTACTTCTTGATTTAATTATTAATACTTCGTATTACCTCCACGAACCTTTAAATGGCATTCATTCTTTTGGGCATACTGTTAATAAAGTTTAAAATTTCATTCTGTAGAATTGCTTCCCATTCCTCAAAGAGAGCCACTTTGAGTAAGTCTGTCCCATATATGCTCGATGGGATTTAAATTGGGACTGTGCGTTGGCCATACCATATGAGTAATATTAACTTCATTTAAATATTCTCTGAGAATGGGAGCGGTATGGAGGCATGATGCTCTATCTCTCATTAGGTGTCGTACATTTTATCCTAGGCAACTGAAGGCCTTCCCCTTCTTCTTCTTTATTGTGGAATATAATTTAAAGCTTTCTTTGACCATCTATCTTTGGCCATCTATCTTCATATGAATCAAAAATTTCAGGAATTCGTAACATAATATAAACAATATGTACTTTTCTAACGCTGTATCTTTTTATATTTGAAGTATACAGCATCTACATTATAAAAACATGCTAACACTGCTATACCGAAATCTTTTGTTCCATATGTTTGATATTTGCCGCTATAATCAGCTTGAACTTTTGGTAAACTCACTCGATTTTACTATAGAGAAAAATTAATACAACGGCAGTATAGAAGCATAGTATAGAAGCTTCGGTCAATAAAACTACATTGTTTAAAACAAAAGATTCTTCTTCTTCTTCAGATGCAAATCCACTAATGGATGTTAGCGATCACATTTTCCATTAACTCTCTATTTCTTGCAATATGTATCAGAGATTGTATGTCGTTAATCCCTGTCCATTGCCTTATGTTTCGGAGCCAGGACATTTTCTTGCGTCCCATTCCTCTCTTGCCTTCAATTTTACCCTCGATTATAAGTTGGAGGAACTGGTATTTTTCATTTCGCATGATGTGACCTAGATACGCCGTTTTCCTTTTCTTGATGGTTTCGAAAAGTTGGCGTTCTTGGTTTATTCTTTTAAGGACATCTATATTTGTGATTTTCGCTGTCCATGGTATTTTTAGGATACGGCGATAAAGCCACATTTCGAAAGCTTCCAATCTGTTTATATCCCTCGTTTTGAGTGTCCAGCCCTCTACGCCATATAGCAGCACTGACCATACGTAGCACTGTATGATATAAAACAAAAGATTATTTTTGAAAATGTATAGTCCTTTATAAAGAAATATTTATAAATGGAAAGTTTTTAATAAAAATCAATAAACATGTATTTATTTATTAACGGATATACCGTTATGGATATATTATATCCATTTACATTGGAACAAAATATAGGTAATATATAAAATTTTACAAAATAAGCATAACATTGGAAAATAATTAGTAAAGTTTAACAAAAACTAATCATTAGCTTGATACAAACTAATATCATCACACAAATAGCAGTCTGTTTATTACATTTTTAAATTGTTCTAAGGACTGGAAAAGGATTCATAGAAACCACTTTCAAGTGATCAGCTATCATACTGTATGGCATGCAGAGATATGTATATCTCTGATGGCATGATACTAAGACATGATACTATGAACCCATGATACTATAAACTACAGATAAACCCACGCGCACGCGATCAGTCGTGTGACGTCACTTGGCGACAAATGTCACCAGAAATGTTCTGTGTTGTATGGAGTTTTGTCAGATTTAGTCAAGGTTAGTATCTACTTAAATATCTGCTAACCTTGAGATTTAGTTTTGTTTTATCGTTTATCTTATACGTTGACATCGGCTTACTGGGTAAACCATCTTTCCGAAGGAGGTTTACTTAAACCATATCCAGATTTTCTATTTAAATGTAATGAACTGGACCATATTTTTAACAATTTTAACAAAGGGTCATTAAAATTAACCAAGAATTATTTAAAATCGCTAATGGATTTAGCTGTGTTCAGATGTAATGTTAGTAAAAGTGTAAATTATATTTTAAAATTAGAAAATTGAATAGATATATTAAAGAAACATCCAAAGTTAAGAAGAAGAAAATATTAAAAATTGTAAAATAAATTGTTAAATAAACTTGTAAATTATTACAGTGTATTTTATTTTATCAGTTGTATTAAATTTTTATTTTAATAAATCAATCCATTGTATATAAATTTCCATTTGCAAAAGGATGTTTAGTTCTTACTTTTTTTATATAATTTTAGTTTACATTACTAGGCTAACAGAGATGTATATATAACATATTTTTAAGATTTAATTGCAGATATTTTACCTAACATCCCTTAATATTCTAAATATTTAAATAAAAACCCCTTTCTTTCCATATATGTTTTACCGACTGTGATGATAAAAGGTTGGGTAAAATTCAAGGAAACCGGGGACGATAAATACAAGTTAAATCTTGAAATATTTGTTATGTATGGTGTCCTACACACTTTAGAATGCTCTAAAAATTGCGGATTCTGTATTTTAACGCACATTTTTTCTGTAACTCTCGTTTAAAAATTACCAAAATCGTAAAAAATAGGAAATTACTATAAAAATGTAAAAATATAAAACTACTTACAAAAACATATGAAATATATATATATATATATATATATATATATATATATATATATAAATAAATATAAATACTAATATTTATGGTCTAAACCATTAAAAAAGTAAAAATTTTGACAAAAAGTGTAATTTATTAAAATTGTCAAAAGAACTCTGGGCATCTGCCTAATAATTATAATTCGACATACATTCGCAATGTTGCCACGTTTATAATTGCTTTGTATGGGGTATATTATAATTGCGTTTTACAATAAATTGTAAAAATTTGAAATAACAATATATTATGAATTTGAAATAAGAATATATAAGAATTTGTAATAAGAATATATAAGAATATATACTTAAGAATTTGAAATAAGAATATATAACTAATATAACCCAACCTAACCAAACCCAACCTAACCTAACCCAACAAAACCAAACCCAACCCAACCTAACCAAACACAACCTAACCTAACATAACCCAACCTAACCTAACCAAACCCAACCTAACCTAAACAAACCCAACCTAACCTAGCCTAACCCAACCTAACCTAACTAAACCCATCCCAACCTAACATAACCTAACCTAACCCAGCCTAACCTAACCTTTTTTTTTTTTTTTTTTTTTTTTTTGCTTGCTCAAAGTGGTGGAAAGACTTTATGTCCGAACTGCAGGGCTGAAGGCTCCACAGAACAGTGCGGGACTCGAGCCAAAAGGTGGAATGCCAGGCTCGTTACCCGCTAAAACCACCACCCCCATATTCTCCGGAGAGCGCCAAATGGGACCATCCTGTTGGAACTTTTCTCACTTTGGCGCCTCCCAGACTTATGTCACCTCTGTGCAGGAAATTTCTCGCTCTGACACATAGTCCGCAAGGTATCAATGGGGTGTACCCCTGGCGGGTACATACTATGTTTCACATATTTCTACTATTGGAGGTTCACTCGACGTTCTGGGAAAAGACCACGCACGCTCGAAGTAATTCCTCTCTTCAAACACTCTGGGTATATGCCCAGATTTCCCTGGGCAATACCCCTCTCAGATTACATACACGTGCCATATATACACACATATATACACACACACACACATATACACACATATACACATATACATACACACACATATACACATATATACACCACACATATACAATACGCATACACACTCGGACAGCACAACATGTATTTGTAGGTATAAATAGAATGTAAAAATAAAATATGTAAAATAAATAAATAAATAAATAGATAAATAAATATAAATAAATAAATAAAAGTAAAATTATTGTATATAGTGGGTAAAAAAATAAAAAATATAGTAAAAGAAATGTGTATAGAACTGAATAATAAGTAAAATGTAAGTGTAAATGGGTAAAAAGTGTGTATAAATAAAATAACAGATATTAACAAAATAAAACAAATACATATAAAATTTTTGCCGACACTCATCTCCCTCCAGGAGGTAGTCTCTCCTCTTCTTCTTTCTTTCGCAGAATCGCCCTGACGAAACCGTGAATGCTGTTCCATCGTCTCGAGTCCGAGAGCATAATGTCCACAAGACTGATCACGGACTCGAGGCGATGGCCCAGCTCCAGTTCCAGGCGATTGCGGTCCCGCGTGAAACGGACGCAATCCAACAGCGTATGCGACACACTGTCCGAGCCGTCCCCGTAAGGGCAGACATCAGAGGCTGCTCTCCCAAACCTGTACAGGTAGTTGCGAAAGCAACCGTGTCCCGTAAGCATCTGCGTCAGATAATAATCTAAACGCCGGTGTTTACAGGTCAGCCATCTGGTCAGGTTCGGTATCAGGGACTTCGTCCACTGTGCAACATCCACCGTTGCATCCCATTCCCGCTGCCACAGGAGCAACGTGTAGGCTCGCTCTTCGGCCTCGCCAGGGCGACCGCGATAAAGCCGCTCCCTCTCTAGCACCATGAGGTGTAGGGGAACACATCCCGTGATCGCCCACAGGGCCGCCGCAGACACAGTCCTATAGGCACATGCTACACGTAGTAGGCTAGTCCTATCCACGCGTACCAGGCGCTCCCGATAGGACGATGTTTCCATCGCCCTATACCAGACTGGGGCTGCATAGAGGACGGTCGAATGCACAACACCATGTAGTACCCGCCTCCTTTCGGGTTTAGGACCACCGATGTTGGGCATCAACCGGCTCAACGCAGCCACTCTCTGAGCAGCCTTCTGTGCGACCACACGGACGTGCTCCCCCCACCGTCCGTTCGTGTGGATATTCACCCCCAGATACTTCACAGAGGCTCTGGGGGTCACATCCACCCCGGCACAACGAAAGACCACTCCCGTTCTGTCCCTAGGGCCTCTGAGGACGATCGCCTCGGTCTTCCCCGCCGCAAGTTCCAGGTCATGGTCGCCCATCCAGTCGCTCACGACGTTTGATGCCATATATCCCCTATGCAGCAGTTCATCCCTGTCCCGGGCCGTGACCAACACAGCGAGATCATCCGCGAATGCGAAAGGGGTGCACCCCTCACCATATTCGCGGCGCATGACCCCGTCATATGCCAGGTTCCACAGCGTCGGACCAAGGACGGACCCCTGGGGGACCCCGGCCGTAACGTCGATCACAACTGGACCCTCAACCACGAGCTTTCGCTCCGACAGGTAGTCCGCGACGACATTCCTCAGATATTTTGGACAATTCCGTCCACTCAAGGAGCTCATCACGTGGGACCACTTTATGCTATTGAAAGCGTTTCTGACGTCGAAGAGAAGCAAAGCAGCCCACTTGCTGCCGCTGCCCTCCAAGGCCCGAAACACCGCCAACACACACTCAGTTGTACTTTTGCCCGCGACAAAGCCATACTGGTCTGGGGACAACCCTCCAGACCTCTCTATCACCTCTTCGATTCTTGCTCTCAGCAATCTCTCGTACAACTTTCCGAGGCACGAAAGAAGGCAAATCGGTCGGTGTTTCCCCCCGGTTTTGGGTATTAACACCAACTTGGATAGCTTCCAAGAAGCTGGGAAAATCTGACGGACAAGCAGTGCGTTCATGTGGCCCAAGAGCCAGTCAGGCTCCAAGCGTTCCAGGTGTTTAACCGCCTCAGGCGGTATCGCATCTGGCCCGGGAGCCTTTCCGGCCTTAAGGGCCCCACTGGCAACAGCGAGTTCCTCTAGGGAGAACGGAACAGTTCGTCCTGCATCTTCGGCCTCCCACTCCACCCCATGCCAACCGCCGGACGGAAACAGCTCTGTTACCAGAGCAGTCTTGTCCGCGAGTGGCATGGTGTAGAGGGGGTAGGCATCGAAGTGCTTCATGACGATTTTGTACCCATCTCCATAGAGGTCCTCATTCAATTTGTCCTCCAGATCCCTCCAGCATCTCTTCTTCTCCCTTCGGATAAAATCCTTCATTGCCCTCTTTCGCGCTCGGTGTTCGGCAAGCAACTCCAGATACACTCGCTCGCTCTCTCACCCTTGCCCTGGTCATTCTGCGACGCAGGGCCAGGCACTCTTCCCTCATTCGTGCAATGCAATCATTCCACCAATAAGGTACACGACGGTCAGCACCCACGGTACTGTACCTGCTTTCTCTCAGACCGGCTTTCACCACACGCTCGAGTCCCTCCACTGATGGTGGTAGGGCTCGAGTCATCGCTATCTCCCATTGCGTAGCACCCTTGTACACGTTCCAATCATACCTACATCCCCCCCGCCGGGTAGACATATCCTTAGCAGGAGTGCCGTCCACCGTGAAGGCGATGTACCTATGATTGGTACCAGTGTACTCCGCTAAGACCGCCCAATCACTTACGTGCCGAGCTACCTCATGGGAGCCACAGGAGACGTCAATGTGCGTACCAGAACCGCCCCTCACAAACGTGGGCTTCTGACCGATGTTTAATACTACCAGATCCAGGGCCCCCAGGCAGTCCATCCACATTTGCCCTCGGGCATCAGTGACCGGGGATCCCCACGCCGCCGATTTCGCGTTTAGGTCCCCTATCACTAACACCTCTTTCGGCCGCTCACCAACAATCACGCCAACTATCTCATCCAGCCTTCTTCCATATTCCTCTGCTGTTATATTCGGCGAGATATAGCAACAGAGGAGACTCATGTTCTCTAACCTTACATTCACGAAACCCCAGTGGGATTCGATACCATGGATTCTCAGTTGACGGTTCCGGATAAACACACCGACACCGCCCAGGCTATCAGCGAACCAGCCTCGGCTCCTCACCAACGTCGGGTTCGGCTCCGCCGCGACAAGGACGTCAAAGTCACCCGTCGCGGCGAACCCCACAGCGAGATCGTGTGCCAATCTCGCCGTGCCCACGTTAGTTTGGAGGACCCTCAGTCGAGGAAGACGTGTGGTCGCCATCTCGGACAGAGAGTCACGCCGGTCCCTGGGCCGCCCCAGCGGACGTACCCCTAGCCTCGTCAACCAGACGTCTAAATACTGGACACGCTCGACTGTCACTCGAGTGGCCCCCCTGCATACAAGTCACATAGAATTTCTCTCTTTCATTGCAATCGTAGGAGACATGGCCATCCTTGCCGCATCTCCTACAACCCTTCCTCTCTTGCATCTTACATTCACCCTTTTGATGCCCAAATGCCTGGCACTTGTAGCACCGAGCGAGTCTTACTTTCTCTCTAGCCCGGCAGGTGACAAAACCCACCCGGAGCTTGCCACACTCAATCAGCCGTGTGGCCACTCTCTCTTCAACTTCCACGGTGACGGAGCCGCCCCCACGTGAAAGCCGAAGCCCTCTTAATTCGCAGACAACACTGTTACCTGCAAATTCGTTCACACTTTTCACCACGTCCTCCGGCGTGGTGATCTGATGCAGACCGGTCAGGAGAACCTCCTTCATCCGACTGCCGCCCTTCGCGATGGCCGATTTGACCGCGCCAGAGCCGCCGGTGGAGATGGCTCTCCTGACCTTCTCAGCCATCTCTCTGCCGCCCTCTACTTCGAGGACGACCCCTTCCTCTCTTGTTTTCCTTACACGAGTGACCACACATTCATTTTTTCCAGACAAGTCACTCGATAGCCCCTTGAGCAGATCGGCGTATGACCTGCCCTGCTCCTTATATATAAGGACGATCCCCTTTGTGGACCGGGGGGGTCTCTCCGTAGCCGTCCTCCTACTGTTCCCGTGAACAGTAATCGTCACGTCTTTACCAATGGCTGCACACTCCGCCAGCTTCCTGGTGACCTCTGCACCAAGAACTGCCGGGGCATGCAGCCCCACGTTCTTGCGCCCATGTTGCTCCATGCGGCAGACAAGCATTGAGACAACTCTCAGAAACCTGACCGCCGCAGGTTCGTCACTTTCTGAGGGGATAAGCTTGTGGGCCCACCTCTCGGCACACTCCCGTCTGCCGTCCTCTTCGACGGTGTCGAACCTGGCGACGACAGACCCCACGGCTCCCCCTTCGCGAACGGGGGCAGCGGCACCAGGCAGATCTGGGTATTTCTCCCTAAGCCTTGCCACCACCTCCGCGTCGGCAGCGTCCTTAGTAATAAGGACCGCCACGTCCCCGGGTGAGTCATAGAGCCCGACATCGCTCCAGCTCGACGCCGTGAAGAGCTCTTCGGGCCATTCCTCGGAGATGAGGTCCATGACCTCTTCCGCCGTACCTGTAGCTGCTGCCAGCATTCGTTCCCGAATGCATGCAGCCCTCTCTTTGTCCTCCAGCTCGGCGTCCAGACCAACCTGAACGCCGACCGAGGGTCCACATTGCACCGCTACTGTTTGTGTGCTGACGGTGCAGCCTAGCGCTTTTCTTGAAAGCGGTGTCGACTCAGCGGCTGACATAGCCTCCCTCTTCTTATTCTCCTTCAAGGAGCGCTGAACTCGGTGAGCGCTCCTTTCCAGTTCCCTGGAGATCTCCTTGATCTCCTTCTTTGTGTTTACATTGGCCTGCACTAAGCGTGTAAGCCTAAACACCTTCTCCCGCAAGGAGTTGAATTCCTCTTCCACAGACCGAAGACCCGCTTTTTTCTTCGGAGGTGAAGGAGTTGATTCCCCCCCCTGAGCTCGCTTTCTTCTTTCTCTTTTTATTGCTTGCCACTTGCCACTCTTTATCGAGGGCAGTGGCCTCAGCTACCTCCAGAGTGGAGGTGTTTTCAGAATCGAGGGGCGCTCCTCCGAACGCGCCCTCTACCGAAGCTTCCTTCCTGGGCGAGTTCGGGGTCTTGGTAGACCTCGAAAACGCTGCCAGTTCCTCCGACTTTTCTATCTCACTTACTGTTACTACATGTTTCTCTATTTCCATATCTATTCCCACGAGTAGGGCCGAAACAACTAACGCCCCACGGCAGTGCGCCCTTACCGTGAGGGTGGCTAAGTTACCCCAGAAGGTTGCCTGGCCGACTGGGGGCACCGTTCGAGACCATCTAACCCTCTGGCCTTTCACCCCTTGGCACGGTTCGCATAACACCATACGGTTGGGAGTTTTTTATTGAGGTTTATTCCTCTACTATGCTAAGTCGCCCGCGTGCGCCCCACAGACGGCCGGCTATTGCCAAACATCTAGGGGGCGCACCCGTGCGACCTAATACACAACTCTATCGCATAGTAGAGTCGGACGCAGTGACTACGACCGAACCCGCTCCCCGTATCCACTGTGAGTTGCGTGGCGCGTGCTCCCTCGAGTCCAATGATCAGCATGGCTGCCTCCCCCATACCGTCATATCCCTTTGATCCGCGGGCAACTATTCGGGAGCATATCACTCCCTTATTCCTTGCCTATCCATGAGGTTTGGTCGGTCTCGCCACTCTTACAATCCCACAAGGGTCATGAGTTGCGAGACAGGCCAACTCCTATGGAGACACCTTATCAGCCATCAGGACGCGCCGTGTCGGGTAGGATTTAACCCGTCCTGAAAAGGCCGAGCGGTGGATTTGGGCTGCACCAAGTCCTACCTCCACCGCACGAACTCTCCAGGGCACGGAGCCTAACCTAACCTAACCCAGCCTAACCTAACCTAACCAACTAAACCTAACCTAACCCAGCCTAACCTAACCTAACCAACTAAACCTAACATAACCCAACCCAACCTAAACTAACATAACCCAACCTAACCTAACCCAATCCAGCCTAACCTAACCTAAGCTGATCAAACCTAACCCGGTCAAACCTAACCTGATTAAACCTGACCTGATCAAACCTAATTCAACGCAACGAAAAACAAAATATTTTCTTTTTTACAAAATAAAATTTTCTTGTACATATTTATATTTTTACAAAATTTTGCAAGAAACAATATTTTTTGAAAATATGGCAACAGTGGTGGAAAAGTGACATGACATTAACAACAGTACAATCAAAATGGACGAATTATTTGAAAATTGATGTCAAAACACGCAATTTTTAAACGAGAGTTATAGAAAAAATATGCATTAAAATACAGAATCCGCAATTTTTAGAGCATTATAAAGTGAGTAGGAAGCCATACATAACAAATATTTCAAGATTTAACTTGTATTTACCGTCCCCGGTTTCCTTGAATAATACCAAAGGTTGGTGATGAAAGTGACTTTTATCACCAATTGACGTCATGCGCGTCGATGTACAAAATTCGATTGCGAAGTGGGTTTATCTTGGAAGTCTTAGTATCATGCTATGAACCATGATACTATGAATAACAAGATAGGATCTTACCGTAGCTCAAAATCGGTCGGGTTCGCGCATGCCATCATTGGAGACTAGAATTTGAATTCTTGTTAAAGTTAAATGAGATTTGTATGCATTCTGTGATAAAATTACTAGACGAAAATAAGTTAAGAGGTTTAATAATTACAATAATCGTACACATAAGGATATCTCCAAACTATTTATTAAAGATTATTTATTGGTATATACAAAAACTGACATTTCGAACGTGCAAGTCTCCAATGACGTCACAAAAACATGCGCAATATATTATCTTATAGTTATAGTATCATGCCACAGAATAATAAACAAACAGAATACCCACTCTCCACGGAAAATTAAGTACGCGCATCTCCTCCGCGCAGACGTTCCGCCATGTTTTAGGAGGATTTTAAAGAAATTAGTGTTGTTTATGTGGTGTGCATGGAGAAATTAACCAGGTTTATTTGACTTACGGCAATCATAGACATACTATACAATTATATTAACATTGTTGAATATAATAACATAAATATAATATAATTAAACATAAATATAAACAATTACATAACCACACAAATCATATGTCTGTGTCCTCCTAAAACATGGCGCGCGTGCTGAAAAACTTCAAAGGCGGCATCTGAGAGTTGCCCTTCTGATTGTTTATTATTCTGTGATCATGCTATGAACTAAAGATAAACCCACGCGCACGCGATCAGTCGTGTGACGTCACTTGGCGACAAATGTCACCAAAAATGTTCTGTATTGTATGGAGTTTTGTCAGATTTAGTATTGTTTTTATCGTTTATCGTTTATCTTGTACGTTGACATCGGTTTACTGGGTAAACCATCTTTCCGAAGGAGGTTTACTTAAACCATATCTAGATTCTCTAATTAAATGTAGTAAACTGTACCATATTTTTAACAATTTTAACAAAGGGTCATTAAAATTAACCAAGAATTATTTAAAATCGTTAATGGATTTAGCTGTGTCAGTAAACGTAAGTTCAGATGTCAAACATCTTTGTTTTAGGTGTAAATTATATTTTAAAACTAGAAAATTGAATAGATATCATGATATAAGGAAACAAGGTATGCTCACTAGGTGGACTCGTTTTTGCACATTTCTGCGCCGACCAAAATCCACCATCTTTTCAATATGTCACATGCGTGTAGGGATGGTGACCTGATCCCGTACCAGTTACTTTGGAACATGTATTTTATTTATACTTGTGGAACTGATCCCTAAGACCAATATATTATAATAAACGAGTAGGGGTTTCATTGCATTTGTCCTTAATTTTTATCGTGCATTTCTCAACGTTTACAAAGCTTTAGATAAATATCAACAGATGACAATTGGCGTGAAGTAGACAAAACTATCACCATTTTTTTATGAACTTTTTATACAATCTCTGAATAACAGTAATTTAAGTATTTGAAGTTAAACAGTCATTTAAATAACTATAAAGAAATCTAACAAAATACAAATAATGTTGTCGTTATGTTTAGATATCTATTAAACGAATGATAACAAACTGATTTCCAAACCAGTATTTTTTAACAGGTACATTTGTTTGCGCATATCAGTTTGACCTGATCCACAAAAATACTTGGATCAACCACCTCTACATGCTTGACGTCTGCTTTGTTTTGCATTTTTTTAACCTTACTTTGCAGTGTATTGGAATTTAAAAGTAAATTTGTTTCGATTTTTTTAAAATTATTTTAGCAAGAGTCTTTTCAGATCATTTTAAATCTGAATTAATTGGATTAATGTAGAATATTAATTTTATTTTATTTAATTTAACTACCATATTTTTTATCAAATTTGTACATATTTGAATTCCCGCCTTCAAAATGGCGGATTTTGGTCGTAAACGCGATTGGCTGTTCAAAATAGATGCGCGTGAGCATACCATGTTTCCTTATATCATGATAGATATATTAAAGAAAAATAAAAAGTTAAGAAGAAGAAAATGTTAGCAATTGTAAAACAAATTGTTAAATAAACTTGTAAATTATTACAGTGTACTTTATTTTATCAGTTCTATTAAATTTTTATTTTAATAAATCAATCCATTGTATATAAATTTCCAAAAGGATGTTTAGTTCCTACTTTTTTATATAATTTTATTATCTATTTAAATTCTATTAATTTACTTTGCTAGGCTAACAGAGATGTATATATAACATATTTTTAAGTTTTAGTTGCAGATATTTTATCTAAC
Source organism: Diabrotica balteata (assembly GCA_918026665.1). NCBI lineage: Eukaryota > Metazoa > Arthropoda > Insecta > Coleoptera > Chrysomelidae > Diabrotica > Diabrotica balteata. Next base: position 54,747,855 of record OU898278.1, on the reverse strand, counting down.
ATCCCTAAATATTTAAATAAAAACCCTCTCTTTCATATGTTTTACCGACTGTGATGATAAAAGGTTGGTGATAAAAGTGGAACTTTTATCACCAAGTGACGTCATGCGCGTCGACGTACAAAATTCGATTGCGAAGTGGGTTTATCTTGGAAGTCTTATGCCTGGTTGCACCAATAGATCTTAAGCTCCAGCTTAGCCCAGCTCTGCTTATAGCTAGGGCTGCCTTAACTCTCACTTACGTTGCACCATAATTTTCGATTCTAAAATATTCTTTATATTCTTAAAAATAAAAATACAAAATTTGGTTGATCGCCGTCGGACGGTTGGTCGTGGTCGGTCGATTAGTCTGAGCTGAGGCCTACCTAGGCACGTCTTAAGCTTAAGATATGTTGGTGCAACCAGGCATTAGTATCATGATACTAAGATAAGAAGATAATATATTGCGCATAAATCGTGACGTCATTGGAGAGTTTGACGTTCGAAATGTCAGTTTTTTGTATGTATCAATAAATAATCTTTAATAAATAGTTTGGAGATATTCTTATGTGTACGATTATTGTAATTACTAAACCTCTTAACTTATTTTCGTCTTGTAATTTCATCACAGAATGCATACAAATCCCATTTAACTTTAACAAGAATTCAAATTCTACTCTCCAATGACGGCATGCGCGAACACGACCTATTTTGTGCTACTAGAAGATCCTATCTTTTTATTATAGTATCATGGGTCAGAGAGAACATGAAAATAACCACGGTAATGATAGTGTTTACCAAATTTATGCTGAACACGATCAAGCTTGTCTAAAGATGTTTAAGGTCCCCATACAACTATTGCAATGCACTCCCATTATTCATAATAACGGCGAAAAAAGTCAGTAATAGTAAGTAAGTTTATTTGAGCTATTTCAGAGATATATATCTGAGCTATTTATAGTGAGAAGTATGAACTTTTATGTTGTATGTTTCCGACAATGAGTCTGTCAAAATATTCCGAAGCGAGCGAGCGAACTATATTAAAAATTTAAAAATATGAATAAAGTCATGATACTATGACTAACAAGATGGGATCTTCCCGTAGCACAAAATCGGTCGTGTTCGCACATGCCGTCATTGGAGAGTAGAATTTGAATTTTTGTTAAAGTTAAATGGGATTTGTATGCATTCTGTGATGAAATTACTACACGAAAATAAGTTAGAGGTTTAATAATTACAATAATCGTACACATAAGGATATCTCCAAACTATTTATTAAAGATTATTTATTGATACATACAAAAAATTGCCATTTCGAACGTGCAACTCTCCAATGACGTCACAACTTATGCGCAATATGGTGGCAATATCTTATCTTCTTAGTCATAGCCATCGACAATGACGTATAATATATAGACTACGCAGTCCCCTATTCTCGCTATAGAATCAAGTGTCCGAAAGATCTCGGCTCAAGTGAAGGTATGTTTATCACAACAGCGGCGTGCTCATTTATATGTTAATGACAATAATTATTATTTTTTTAATTAAAATTAAATATTTATGATTTCTTTTTGTTCCCGTCTATAAGAGAAATAATTATTTTGATAAAATAGTATGGCATTTTACTAAAATAGTAAGTAAATAACTTTCAACAATTTAAAATAAAATTTGCTTGTCACACAAAATGGAGAAAATGTTTTCATACGTCCATGATGTTTTCAAACACAAGATCAACTTCGTGATGCTTCGTAAGAAATCATGAACTTCGTGCATCTTCGTATCAAAACAATAAACAATAACAAAGGTATTCATGTTTTGGACACTTTTTAAAGCGTTCACCGAGTCTATATATTATACGTCATTGGCCATCGAGCAAAAAGATAAAAGAGGGAATGTAAAGGTAGTGGGGACAAAAATATTGTTAGACAGGAAGTGCTATATTGAGAGGCCACTTTAAACAAGGATAGACAGTCTCTTTCCTTGTTTAAGAAGTCAAATTTAGTTTGGTTATGTTATTGTTTGTCCCAACTGTCACATGAAATTTTATTTATATTGAAGTTTTTTACCAATTGTGTCACTTTTTAGACTATTATCGTTACTATTTAATTAAAACTTTCTTGTCTGAAAAATATTTTACAGCTATTGTTAACAAGTGTTGGAAAATTTAAATATAGCGCCTTTGCATTTCCGGATATGCCCGCCATCAGAGGCCACTTTTTTGGTCTCCTTTTCATAACGATTAGATTCCCTCTTTTATCTTTTTGCTCGATGGTCATAGCACAGAATAATAAACAATCAGAATGTCCACTCTCAGATGCCGCCTTTGAAGTTTTTCAGCACGTGCGCCATGTTTTAGAAGGAAACACATAACACAGACATATAATTTGTAAGGTTATGTAAATGTTTATATTTATGTTTAATTCTATGCAATTTATATTATTATATTTAACAATGTTAATATATGATACCAATGTTAATATCTATGATTGCCGTAAGTCAATTAAACCGGGTTAATTTTGTCTATGCACACCACATAAACAACACTGGTTCTCTCTAAAACATGGCGGAACGTCTGCGCGAAGGAGATGCGCGTACTTAATTTTCCATGGAGACTGGGCATTCTGATTGTTTATTATTCTGTGGTCATAGCACAGAATAATAAACAATCAGAAGGGAGACTCTCAGATGCCGGCTTTGAAGTTTTTCAGCACGCGCGCCATGTTTTAGGAGGACACAGACATATGATTTGTGTGGTTATGTAATTGTTTACATTTATGTTTAATTATATTATATTTATGTTATTATATTTAACAATGTTAATATAATTGTATAGTATGTCTATGATTGCCGTAAGTCAAATAAACCTGGTTAATTTTTCCATGCACAGCACATAAACAACACTAATTTCTTTAAAATCCTCCTAAAACATGGCGGAACGTCTGCGCGGAGGAGATGCGCGTACTTAATTTTCCGTGGAGAGTGGGTATTCTGTTTGTTTATTATTCTGTGGTCATAGTATTATCGCAGAATGTATCATGAACAGTGATATGTAACACAAGAGAGATAAAAAAAGTCTCAAGTGACAGTCAACAACTTCCTACACTCCCACACAGAGGACGTCACATGCGACAATGACATGCGCAGTAGCTTACCATGTGGATGTTGCTTGCGTAAAATTTAAAACGTCAATTTCGACAATCGAATGAATTTCCTTCTACAATCGATCAGTCGACCACAAGATTTTGCAATGGCGGATGTAGTAGACGAGGTGATTATGGACTCTGATGAAAATGAGGAAATTCTATCAAAAAGCCCAGAAGAGTGAGTACTTTTTATTTTTTGTTACATGCTGTTGGTTAAGAGTAGCTCTAAGGAAAATATACATCGCTTGTTATTCGGTCATATCTCTGAAAGTTCTAGAATAATACATTGTTTTGAAATTGTAGCTTTTTATGACCTATTTCGAAATTTTCATAAAAAATAACACTAAATCGTAAGTGACTTACAATGTTATCATTGATAATTATTCTCAATCACTTCCCAGTTCCTTATTTTAAACTGTTTAAACTTTATTTGTTTTTAAGGTCATGTACCTACAATCACGTTTTTGTTCCTCATTGTTATGTTATGAGAGTTGAATTGGTTGGGGCAATCTAGAATTAATTTAAGACATGTTATATGCAACCAACGCATTTCTTTTTATTTATGAAGTTGTCCAAAGTTTAGTTTCCTGTTATAATTTTTTCAAGATTTTAAAAATAAACAATTAACACCACACCAAAGAATATAGACGCATATGCCTCTATATTTGTCTATAATCTTTGACCATACATTTTTAGTGAATATTTTTTGTAGGATTCTTATTTTTTCCTTTGTTGACCTGCTCAGTTTACTTTCTGCCTTGATTGGATTGAGTACTGCTTTATTTTTTCAAAATTTTCTGTCTTTTTAAATACAACTAACTAGAGGGATATACATTGATATTGAATATATGGAATTTATTCTTAACGAGATTTATTTACCATCTTTTTTTTATAAAGTCTGATATATGAATATTGTCTTCCACTGGTTTTCACATTTTGGACTGTCCCAATCTGTTTTTGGTTTTTTATAATGCATGGAGGTCATTAGTTTTCAGTAGTTGTTCAATAGATTTCTCAGTTTCACTTGGACATCTTACTCCATCTTCATATTTTATCTGTATTTTAGTTTTGTTATTCTTGACACATTCCATTTTAAATGAAATTTGCTCGATAATGGCCTTATTTTCAAAGTACATTTCATTTTGCCTGCTTCTTGGCAGACATAATTAAACACAATATTGTTTATGGTTCCTTGAAAAGTTCTTTCAAGGTTCAGAATAATTCTTTTAATGCAATCTAATTTTCCAAGCAATAGCTAAGTATATGTAGATATAGAGTTTATATAGATATTGCTTGATCAACTAAGTACCTAGTAATTTACTTTACCCAATATAGACCAAAGTTGTTGTTCTTTACAACTTTCATTTCTTTATATTCCTAAAGTCTTTTTATAGCTTTTATTTTTATTTTGTTGTCCTTTAATAGGATCATTTGGGGTCCATTTATATTTAGTTTCATATTTGTATTTAACCATAAAAACTTAATTAATACTTATTTTGTTTCCTTTAAGCTTCTTTACAGTCTATTTTTAATACATCAAAATAAAAGTAGTATAAACAGTTAAAGAAAAATTGAATTGCACAATCTTGGCTGATGATCAACAAATGTTCTAATTTTGAACTGTATCTGAGGTTAATGCTGCTCTTGAGAAATTTTCACTTCTCATTAATTTTCATATTATTTTAAGAATATTTTTCATTATGAGAATGATTACTTCCAAGTTGCCTTTACTAAACAAATGAAAAAAGAAAGGGAACATAACAACAAAAATGAGTAGGAAAAGGATTATAAACATAATAATAAACACATCATCTTATTGAGTAGAGACCACTGAGTATTCACCCAATTAGAAATGATCAAAACCAGAAGTATTAATTAAGGTTGAATTGAACAGTAAAAATTCTACTTGAATTATGTTTCATATTTAAAAGCTTTTAGTATAATAGTAAGGTCCTAGTTTTGTATTGTTTAAGTTCCATACAATAATCATTTTTGTTATGATTGATAGCAGTATCTTAAAATATTAGGTGTTCCCATTATTGTAACGTCTTGCAGATCTAAAGAGGTTAAACTGTATCTTAAAATATTACGTGTTCAGTTATTGTAATGTCTTGCAGATCTAAAGAGGAGTTAAACAGATGTGTTTTATAGCCACTTTTGTTTACCTTTTCAAAAACACAGTCAATAGCAGAAGTTACTGTTAACAGAAAATTAATTAACAACTTACAATATGAAGATGGCACTGTGATTATTGTAACGAGCATAGAAGGCCTACAAAATTTAATAGAAAGTTTAAGTATGAATAGTGCTGAGATGGGAATTGCATGAGAATGAGCCATTGAATGGGAATGGAAATAAATACTAAAATAAACAAAATATATGCTAATTATAAAACAGCCACAAAATATATCCATGTTGACAATTAATGGTAATGTGATAAACAAGTAGAAAAATATCAGTACTTAGGAACTTTGAACAATGAAACCAAGATCACACCGCAAAATAAACAGGAGAATAAAGATTGCCAGATCTGTGTTTATACTAATGAAGCCACTCTTAACATGCAGAAATCTTAATTTGGAAGTCAGATTATGTACCATTCAATGTTATATATTTTCAATTTTATTATATGTAGCAGAGATATGAACATTTTTTTATCATACTTTTAAACATTTCTTATTTATATTAAGTAATTTTTTACATTTTGACTTTATTCATTTTTATATTGTTGATTAATCTCCTGTTATTCTTTATTAGATTTTGTTTTATTTTCCTGTTTTGGTTTGATTTTCTATTTATGTCCACCATCTCATGGTAACTAAATATAGAATTCAATTTTAGATTGTTAGCTATGATCACATCACATCTATTGTGGTTTCATATAATGTAGTTATTTTATTGGTTTGTTTCTTTACACAGTACAGTTTAGAGATGTTGCTCTGTCTATATTTATTTGTGTGTATTTCTTTTTTAACCCATTAGATTCAATAAATGGTTAGATGGATGAGTAAGGTGACAATAAAGGATTAAATTAAGAATGCATATATTAGAAGCCTACAGGTGGCACCAATTGATGCCAAAACGAGAGAGCATTGTTAAGATGGTTAGGGCATGTTGAATGCCAAAATCATAATTACCCAATATGAAGAATTGCTAAGTTGCAAGTTGCTGGAACAAGTTAGAGAGGAAGATCAACGAAGACCTAGCGAGGGATGCTGAAGTTATAAATGCCTGTAGAGATTATTAATATTGGTATGACCAAGATTTGTAAATTTAAGATAAAGTGGTTGCTTAGCCTGATAGACTTTTCTACACATTGAGCTGAAAGATTTTTTGTATTTCCTAAATCTATGTTTGTGGCTTTCAAATAAGCCTTGTCATCCCCAGTGAGGGATGGTGAGGTAAGAGATGCCTGTGGAGATTATGATATATATGATATATGATCATATGTAACTTCATTTGTGATCAATTACTTGTATTACTTTGTTAATAGTTTTTTCTTGTGATTGTAATTATACATACATCATCTTCTTTGTGTGTCATGCCTGTTTTCAAGCTTTGGCTATTGTCATGTTAACAAGTTGCTGAAATACTTCTCGGTCTTCTTGACAGTCTGCCAGTATGGTTGCATTATCTGTGTATCTGATATTTTAATAATTTCATCACTGATTTTAACACCTTCGCTACAGTTGTTTAACACTATTTTAAACACTGATTCAGACTAGGCATTAAGTATCAGTGACATAACACATCACTGTCTAACGCCATGCATAATAGGAATTTTAGCTGAAATCTCACAATCCATCTTAATGTAAGTGGCCTTATTGTAGTAAAGATTTTTGAGCAATCTGATGTCATACATATCCAGAGCATTGCGAGGCATAATACAAAATGATTATAGACAGACAAAAATAAATATGAAGTATCAGCAAAATGAAATGAACAAACTTGCTGATATCATGACTATCAAAAAAGATACAAAAATCTGTTTAATAAAAGAACCAAAAAATGCTTTGCCAAAAATACCTAATACAGCAATAGATGAAAGAACAGCTATCACAGAACAAGACATTAAGGCAGCACTTTAACAAACTAAACCAGATGAAGATCAAATTTGAATTGAACTGTTCAAATAATAGAAACATTTATTAAACAACTTTAAAAGTTGTACAGAAGATCATTAAACAAAATAGAATTGCTAATGAATAAGGAAAAACACTAATGTTTAATAAAAGATGGGAAAGGTAATAAAGACATACAGAAAAAATAGGAAAAGGTAGAAATATAAATGAAGCACCAAAGTAGAAATCTGATAAAGAAAAAATAAAAAAATATTCATCATGCTATGATTCATCCAATATTGATGTATGAGTCAAAAGAGTATAAAACCTAATATAACTGGAGTTTTTCTAAATAAAATATTCAGCATTGTTCAGAAAATGTTTGGGTGTTACCTAAAATTTTTAAACACATCAATTTATTTAAATTTTTGTCTTAAATTTTGTAGTCATTTTAATCAACAAATCTCTACAAAACATTTACAATTTCCAAACAGGAGAGGGTCAATTTATAAGTCCTCCTCAACTTTCTTTTAAAGGATTAAAATTTCCAAGCAGCAGAAGATGTTTTGCAGATTGTTAATAATTTTAGTTAAGATTAACAGGTTGTGTTTGCAAAGTCCTGTGATTATAACATGCAGAATTGTTAATTCTAAAAAGCGTTAGTAAATGGTTAGTAATGAGTGAACTCATGTAGTAAAAATGTCACAAACATCTAATTTTACTCCTGTGTAATTAAAGTGCATTTAACTGTGCCAATGAAAACTTTAGTGTTCAGGTATGACCGGAGTTGGACAAGCAACTATTTATAGTTTTAAATCAATGATAGAGTGGAGGTATTACAGAAGCACCTAAAATGTCAATAAAGAAAACCCATTTGTACAGATGATACTGTGAAACAATCAATTCAAAGAAAAGTTCTTTCATTTTATTTACAAAAAAAGATTCCTAGTTTGGATAACTATCCTTTATTGGAAACTTTATCCAAAAGTTTTAGCAGACATTAATGAAGACGAATCTTTGCCAAAAATGAAAAGATGTAAATTGTGGAAAACTTGACATGAATTAGGATTTGTTTATGAGAGCAACCATTGAAATGAAATTTTAATATTAATAATAAAAAATAAAGCAAATACTGCCTAAAGCCATAAACAAATTTAAAAATGACACCTATGGCATTGTTGTTGCATATACTTTTCTTGTATTTCTACACAACAAGAAAGTGGTACGTGAGGAGTGAGAGGAGTAGGCAGATTAAGATCCCGAACTCGAACGGAACCGTATCCCTCTTGATAATGGCTTCAAAATGGGTGTCGAAACGTCGAATTTTAAATTCTCAACGCGGTTCTTCCCGAGAACTTAGTCATTTTCATTTATCTGACCTCGGAAATTTATCCGAACATTTCATACAGTGTGGAAACCACTTATGGAATAAAATTGTTTGTGTCCTTATTTTAGAAAATAATAAAAAAACGTTGAGACACTTAAACTTTTAAATTTAAATGTACCCTTTTTAAACATAAATTTGAACGAACACGGTGATCCACGCAAGTCTGGCATAGTCTATAATCGGTATTTTAAATAAAACACCCTGTATATATTTATGTTTTTAAAAGCTCCTTAACAACCTGATCTCAACGAACTATATCATGTAGGGTCTATTATGAATAATAAAAGGTGAAATTTTAAAATTAAATATAGTTTTCTTCAAGACAATTAATTCGTAGAATACCCGAGGTCATTGATTGGATTACATTTAAAATGCATGCTCAAAATGTTCTCCACCTTGTTGTTGGCAATAACACAGTCTCCTATAAAACTCGCCCCGAACTTTTTTAGTTTGAGGTGAAATATTCTGTATTTCTGTAGTTATCCTTCTTTGAGGTCTTCAATGCTATTTGGTTGTGTTGCATATAGTTTGTTCTTGAGATAACCCCACAGAAAAAATCCAAAGGCTTAAGATCTGGCGACCTAGCCGGCCACTCAATAGTACCCCTTCGTCCAATCCATTTATTTCCAAGAAGATCTTCGTCCAATCCAAGAAGATTTCGTTTAAGCAATTTCTCACCATTAAAGCCTAATGTGGTGTTGCACCGTCCTGCTGGAACTAGACAGTTTCATGTGGTAGGGTGGATCTATTGGATTGGATTATAAGTTAGCCAACTGAGGAAGAACATAGTCTCTTAGTATGCTTAAATACTTTCCGCTGTCAAATTATCATCTATAAATATAGGACCAATATGATCTCCTATAATACCTGCTCAAAGATTCAACTTTTGAGGATACTGAGTGTGTGTCTCACGCATCCAATGAGGATTCTCCGCTGACCAATATCTACAGTTTTGTCGGTTTACCTCTCCCTTCAATGTAAATGTTGATTCATAAAAAAGAATTGTGACAAGAGCTATTTCATTTGTGTTAATTTTATCCATCATTCTTTCGCATAAATCCGTTCTACGATTTGGATCGTCTTCTGTTAGCTCCTGCACAAAAGTCAATTTATATGGATGAAGTTTTTCTTCATGGAGACAGATGTCAGCTTAGGACAGTTGTGTGACTCACATTATTTTGACGTGCAATTTGACGTGAAGTTGACGTTGGATTCTCTGCGACTCTTAACAAAATATCCACTTTCACGTCATCTTCAATGAATTCGGATTTCTTTTTAATGGTTTGACATGTCCAAGTCCTCTGAATTGTGCATAAATTTTAGACACAGTAGCTTGTGAAATATTAAGCAACTGAAGATACCTCTGATTAAATACGTTTGCTACTTCAACTTGACTTCTACAATTCTCCCCGTAACCGATCATCATTAAAATCTCAATTCGGTGGGTCTCAGTTAAATATTTCATTTTTATTTCTGCAAGAAATTAGCTTTTAATTAGGAATTTATTATTTTAATGTACAACGTCAACCCACCCACAACTGATTGATAACAATCCGCATTATTTACTGATTTAGTTTAATTAGCAGACTCTCTAAACAGTTTTTACCCATTTACGACAAAACATGTTAACACGGTTACTAAACAGAAATTTTTCCCAATATAGTGACACTTGGAGTAGAAGTGTATTGTCTGTATTTAGCTAATTTAAAATAATAGTATAACATGTGATAAATTATTAATTTCAAAATTTCACCTTGTATTATTCATTATAGACCCTACATGATATAGTTCGTTGAAATCAGGCTGTTAATAATCTTTTAAAAACATAAAAATATACAGGGTGTTTCATTAAAAATAAGGATTGTGGACTATGCCAGACTTGCGTGGATCACTCTGTACATTTACATTTATGTTCAAAAAGCGCACATTTAAATTTAAAAATTAACCTGTCGCAGAGTTTTTTATTATTTTCTATGACACAAACAATTTTATTCCATGAGTGGTTTCCACACTGTATATGTATATACATAAATATGATCCGACGATACGAGTTAAGGCTTAAAGTAGCAATATTTATTTATAGTACAAAAAGTATAAATGGCAGTAATAGTTTATTGTAAATCGTTTTTACAACATTGTAATTTAATCCAAATTATAAAATTTATCATACATTTTTAATACATATTTATGAGGTCAATGACTTAAATATTGTACATTGTTAAAATATGATTCATATGAGCCAATTATTATGTAAATATAAAATAAAAAGTAAAATTATATACACGTGGTCTGAATTGTTTTGCTTAAGTACTTTTTTATTACCTCTCATTCAGGAAACATAATTTGTAATACGAGTTTGTTGGCCAATAGTAATAATCCAGTTACAAAGGGGCGACGATATTACTTACACAAAAGTTTATCGATCGATTTTTTTTTAACTAGAATTGCATTAAATATTTGTGTTTACCGAACCCCTTTTTTGAGAGAGTTCATTTAGAATTTTAACGTTAATCAGGTGATAACTTGTTTAGCAGTGAATTTTTGAAAGGTACTTCAAATTGGTCGGGGGATTACAAAAACAGTTAGATTTAACGTGAGAACAGTAATGAAAAAGAAAAGAAATGTTTGGACACATCACATACATGACCAGTAAAAGGCATGTGAAACAAATTTGGAAAACAGGTTGGAAAGATTCGAACGTAGTTAGGAGGTTCGAATCGTTTGTAAATGCTCTTTGTCCGCTTCTTGTCGATCGACGATGATAAATATAATAAAAAGTTGAAGTTCTGGAGAAAAAAATGTTGCTTTTATTGACAGCTACTGGTAATTACACAATATGATGTTCGTTAGGTATTCTCCATTCGCTTAGCTAGGGCACATTTTGATCGACTCATTGTCGGAAACCTACAACACAACAATTCATACTTCTCAGTATTAATAGCCCAAGTATACTACTATTGCATACTTCTTCCTTTGAAAAAAAGAAGAATTATTCTAAATAGTGGAAGTGTATACTAAACCCATCAAAGTTTCCCTGTATATTTAAAATATAATATTTGAATTGTTACAATTTAAAATATTGTAGTAAATATTTGTATTATTCGCGTTATTTATTTAGTTTAATATAGTTTTATTGTTTTATCTTTGTTTAATTCTTTTGTTAGTTCTATTCAGTTAATTAGTTAGTTATATTTTAAATTTTATTATTATGGATAGTCAAAGTTTTCCATTTGTTCCATCAGCTAATGCGTTGGTAAGTTTTTCTTAATAAATATGATAAAATGTTTTTTTAAAGTTAATATTTTTAGATGAGTAAGGATGCTGTTCCTAGATTACAAGGTAATGAAACTGCACAAAGGTTTATTCAAAATGCCTACCATTTTTTTAAAATTATTTGCCGAATGAAAACCCTGTTGATGTAAGTTGATCATTAAAATGTATTTATCGAATTATGTAAATGTTACAATTAATAACAAAAACATTTCAGTTGACATCCAAATGTCTGAAAGTCTCAGAAAAAAGTGTGCGGAAATATAAAGATGGGCCTAATACAACCCTCGCATTAAAGAAGCAAAATAGCAAAAGAAAATTAACGACTGACTTAAATCATAGTATCAAAAATCAAATTCGTTTATAAATTTATCGGATGTATGAAGAAAGTAAATGTTTATTATATATAAAAATATATATTTTATAAAAAAAGTTAGACTAATTTAGTTTATATCGTTAAGTTGCGCCAAATATATGCAACCAACTTAAAGTTTTTAAATTCGTTATTATTAATTAATTCTGTTAGAGTAAATATATTTTGTTTTGTGTTGCTGATTAAACCTATATTATTAGTAATTAAGTAATTACATAAACTGCCAACTATTTGAATTTTGAATATATTTTAGTTTGTTCGATTATGTAGTTGTTAGGGCTTCGTATATTGACACTCTTTCCGAGAAAATTTCCAGCTTGGATATGTAAACTACCTAAAAATTAATAATTGTTTTAGAGTTGCCTCTTACAATATCTAGTCTGCTGAAGTTTTTAAGAGACAAATTTATTTATGAATGAGGAAAAACAAGCCTCTTTCTGATCTTGAAAGAAATAGGATTCATATACAAAATAGACAGTCCACAAAAACATTTCAAGGAAGTTCCACACGTAGTTGAGATGAGGTATAATTGTTTAAGGATTTACCATGAAAATGACCAAAAAGGCGTTTACAAAAAGCCCTTAATTTTTTTAGACGAAACATGGATATTTTCTTCTGGATCAGTTAGAAGGTCTCGGCAGGATGGGACAAATAAAGGAATAAGAAAAAGAACTGCACAACATAAGGAACTTGCTGTGTCTTATTTAACCTCACTTTGACTTCTTAATTTTGTAGAATTTATTCCCACTATTTTTATTTTATATAATAAATAACTTTATTATTACATACAATACATTATATGGTGTAAATATATAAATATTGATTGTCGGTAATTCGCAAAGTTCTATTTTATTTACTTTTGTTTACATTAATATTGACTAAGAGCACGTATGCTTGGTTGTATAGTAATTTCCAGCCACTTCGAGTCTGACAAAAAGTAACCAACTTCGCAAAAAAATAATTACTAAAATCACTAGACAGTTCGGACTGGGAATAGCGAACCAGGTATAACTATTCGTAATAAACTGTAACTCGCATTAGCTCAAATCCCCAATTTATAATCTCACAAATAATTCATACCTCAGCAGAGCGGTTATTGCTTTCTATAATACCATACCAACAAACTTTGAACTATTTGCTTACATTACAATTTAATCTAGGCCTTAATTGCGACACTTAGGAAGTTCAATTAGAAAATATATTATTCGGCAATTTATTTAGTTGTAGGTAAGTGAATTAATTATTAAAATATTATACGATATGGTTTACAATGTCTCACTTATACACGGTGAAACTATAAAAGACTAAGAAGTTAAGAATAATGTGAGATTACAAAGTAAGGGGTTAATTTGTGATTAAACACAGGTATTTGCAAGAAAAGGAAACGTGGAGGATATATACAAATATGGAGCGACAGAATAAGAAGTCTGGAAAAACGAGGTGTAAATTAGTAGTAGGTCAAGATGCAAGGTAATTGGTAAGATTAAAACATAGAAAACTTGGTTAATTATAGTACATTTGAAAATGATCAGCACAAAAATTTTATTGCACGTGAGATAGCACCCAATATAACATATATAAAAAAGTGACGGAGATTTTCTAGAATAAAATATTGAGCATTGTTCTGAAAATGTTTGTGTTCTTGTTCTATTTTCTGTAAATGTTGTAGTCATTTTAATCAACAAATGATATTGGTACGAAATATTTACAAATAGGTACAAAAATTTACAATTTCCAAGGAGAGGGTCAATTTATAGGCGCTGAACTTTCTTGGAAAGGATTAAAATTTCCAAGTGACAGAACGTGTTTTGCCGATTGTGAATCAGTTTAGTTAATATTAACATATTGTGTTTTGTAAATTCCTGTGATTATAACACGCAGAATTGTTAGTTCTATAATAAAAAGCGATATTAATAAGTGAACTTGTATAGTAAAAATGTCATAAACCTCTAATTTTACTTCTGTGATATTATAGTGTCATTTAAATTAAAGTTAAATGTACATGATGCTCTTGTACATGAACATTTTACAAGCACTGTTCGGAGTATAGTTTCTAAGTGTTCAGATATGACCGGAGTCGAAGAAGCAACTATTTATAGTCTTTTTAAAGCAACGAAAAAGTGGAAGTATTACATACGATATTGTGAAACAATCGATTCGAAGAAAAGTTCATTTATTTTATTTAAATTAATGAAGCCCAATCTTTGACAAACGTTAAAAGAGATAAATTGTGGAAAACTTTACGTGACTGAGGATTCGTTTATAAGAATAACAATAGAAAATCTTTGCTCATAGAGAAAGAAGAAATTATTTGTTGGAGGAGGCAATATTTAAGGGAAATTCGAAAATTGAGGAGAGAAGGCAAAAGTATTTTTTAATTAGATGAATCATGGATACATAAAGTAAAGTAAAAAAAATCTCATAAGGCATTTATAGAAGGTTTGTCTACGGGCTTAAGATTTCCAAATGGTTTATTTATCACTCTAGTGATAATCACTCTACACACTAGTGGAGGAGATAAAAGATTTGTTAATGGAGGCTTGCTAGATTTTATTTCAAATTTTACGAGCGACTACCATGAAGAAATCACTGCTGGAATGTTTTTGAGGAATCTTTCAGTCAAGCGATAGATTTATTACCGAGCAATTCTGTAATAGTTATGGACAATGCCAGTTACCATTCAAGGAACCGTTACCTGACACTGAATGGAGAAAGCAAGAACTCTTGGATTGGCTAATAACCAAAGAAATAGTACCAGCAGAAGATTGACTCAAAAAAGAGTTATTGCAGCTATGCAAACAATATTCACCAAAATTTAAGAAGTGTAGTGTAGAAATAGCAAAAGACCATAAAGTGTTGCTATTGCCTGCTTATCACTGTGAACTTAACCTTATAGAACTAATCTAGGCTCAAACGAAGGGATATGTCGCGAGAAATAATAGAACATTTAAATTTCAAGATGTTAGACAACTACTATTATCTGACTCCATATCGAAAAGTGTCATCTTTCAATTGGCAAAAAGCTATAAGATGCGTCATAGCAGAGGAAGAAACATTCTAGTAACTCGATGTGTTAATGAAGGAATCAATAGAACCAATTATTATTTCTTTGGGAAATGAACAAACTGATGTAATTATATATTTATTTTACTAATTATAACAATGACGGTACTAGATTTTGGTTCGATACAGAGCAGCCACAAGCCGCTTATACGCATTTCGACCTCTTTAGGTCTCCTCAGAGCGGTACAGCCACTACTCTGTATCGAAACAAAATCTATTCCCGTCGTAATAGTTATAGCGGCCATATAGTTATAATATATATATATATATATATATATATATATATATATATATATATATATATATATATATATATATATATATATATATAATATATATATATATATATATATATAAGCGGCTTGTCGCTGCTCTGTATCGAACCAAAATCTAGTACCGTCATTATGTTTTATTTTATTTCTTTACTCCGTTTGGAGTACCAGAAATTGAATTCACTACGAATTGTGACCATGATGAACGGCATTTGGAATGTAATCTTAGATTCCCTTGCCGCGTAATTTATCATTCAGGTATTACTTAATCCCTTAAAGTTTGCTCATTTTCATTTTATGATGTATTTGAGGTTTCTCCGGGTGGTCATATTAAAGTCGAGTGAAAATTCAGATAGGAAGGTATCAATTATTACGTTTTACTGCATTGACCAACCCTGTATTTAGACCTTTCCTATAAAATTTGTGCTATCAATCATTTTTAAATGTACTATAAACCCTTCAAACCTTATATGGTAAGGTGGGGACTACCCATCAAAATTTATTAAGAAGACAAAGCACGTGGTGTTCGTGTGTATTAAGGTATAAAAAAAGCGCTTATTAAAAGCTTAAAATTTTTATTTTAAAGAAGATCTTTTCGGAAATGTATCATTCCATCATCAGTTTAATAAAAAGTTGTTGAAAAAAACATTGTATGGCCACATAAAAAACATTGGATGGACATCCGGATTTAAAAAGTAATCTTCATGGTACATATTTATTAATGTAAATGCAATAGACTCTTAAATTGTGTATTAATAAAAAATGAAAATGGGGCCATCTTATGTGACCCCCTGTAGCTGGTGAGGTTTTATCGACTTACATTACCTCTGATCTGTGTTGGGAGTCTAGGGCTAACTCTATTAAGAGTCTAGGGCTATTAAGAAGAATTAACATGGAGAAAAAGCTCCATTTGTCCCAGGTTAAAGAAAGAGATCAGGAGTAGCAGAAGTTATTGAAAGGATAACAACACTAAAGTGGAACTTGGCAGGTCATGTAGCAAGATCAGTTGATGACCAGTGGACAAAAAGAATTTTGGAATGGAGACCCCGAATGCAAGCTAACAGAAATATAGGTCGGCCCCCAACGAGATGGACAGATGACATAAAAAGAGTGACTACAAATTGGATTCAGACGGCGCAAAATGGGACTAAGTTGAAAAGCATGCGAGAGGCCTATGTTCAGCAGTGGACATTAGAGGCTAGTTGATGATGGTGATGATAAAAGAAAGAGATGTTTTCATACAATTATTCGCTAACTTCCGTCGAAGAAGAAGAGATACAAACAAAAATTACAATAAATTTATTACCAGTTTGTAGTAACCTTTCTACTTATTTTGTTTTTTAATAAGACATTTCGGATTTATCGACCATTGTAAACATGTGTAGGCACAAGCCCACTTTCTTCAATTATAATTTTTAAGTTGATGGTAATAGACATTGAGAAACGGTATTTTAATATTTGCAATGTCATTACAAATCATATTTATTCAACAGTTGATCCTGTTTTGTTTTGTTAGAAAATAGTTAAACATTTTTTAATCATTTTTTTAAATACTTATAGCGTAAAATATATTTTGTTAATATTTATATATTTAATGGTTTGTTTGTGCGATATGCAAATATTTACTAAATATAATGAATATCTTTCAGAAAGCGCAGTTGCTAAGAATACAATAATGATCATGTGTCACAAATTAGGAAGATTATGTTATTGATAATAAATTATTACACATCTCAAATACGCTTTTAAGATAATAAATAGGCAGAGTTTATCATTAGTGTTACAGATCACCTTTTCAGAGGTGATCAGTCTTCATAAGAAATTTGGCCTTGTGATTTAAAGCACAATACTGTGAAATGATAATGAATTCATTTTGGTATCTTCTTCTTTGGGTGCCGTGTCCGTATTCAGACGTTGGCCGTCATCATGCTTACAATTTCCTGAAACCTTTCTCTGTCGGCTGCTGCGCGAAATAATTCTTCTACTGTGAAACCACACCATTGTCTAATATTACGCAGCCATGAAAGTTTCTTTCGACCAATCCATCTCTTTCCTTCCAATTTTCCTTGTATTATAAGGCGAAGTAAATGGTATTTGGGTCCTCTAATTATATGGCCGAAGTATTCTGTTTTTCTCCTCTTTATGATGTTTATGAGCAGACGTTCTGAGTTGATCATTTGAAGAACATCTTCATTGGAAGTGTGCGAGACCCACGATATCTTTAGGATTCGTCTATAGCACCACATTTCGAATGCTTCTAACTTGTTTAGCATTGTGGTTTTTAACGTCCATGTCTCACAACCATACAATAGGATCGACCACACATAACATTTCAGAACCTTCTGGTATTGAAGACAAAAATAGAATTATCGTTGTACTTATTATAGATAACCATAAAATTGATTCATAGAGAAAACCACTTTTGCTCTGAATTGAACTAAAAAATATAATTCGATAAATGGAAAGACCACATATTCGAATATGTAACTTTAAATCCATCTGTAATAATAAATAACTAAAATCAGTTTATACTCTCAGTGATGAACAACATAAAAAGTCGCAGTAAGTTCAATTCTACAAAACAAAAACCAAAATAAACATATGGATTCCACCATTTTATATAACAATCAAAGACGGAAAGCACTTACACAGTGGAGTAATCATGATCATCCAGCCCCATTTTCACATCCATTGTTGGATTTAGGCCTCCTCCAAACGTCTCCAGTTCTCTTTATCTCTAGCTGCTGCAATCCAGTTTGTTTCTATTCTCCCTAGGTCGTCGGTCGATCGGCTGGGTGGTCTGCTTCGACTTTGCTTGTCGGCTCTTGGTCTCCACTTCAATAATCTCTTCGTCCATCTTCCGTCTTCCATTCTAGCAACATGTCCAGCCCACCTCCACTTTTGTTTATTGATTCGCAGTATAACATCGTCTACGCCAGTTCGCCGGCGTATCTCCTCATTTCTAACGCAATCTTTCAAGGTCAGGCCCAGCATTGATCTCTCCATTCGCCTTTGTGTTACCCTCATTTCTTCGGCAGTAGCTGTGTAGTATCACAGACGCGGGCTGTCAGTGCAAATACTTCGATCTGGAATTTTGTTAAAATTTCTTAGCAGTTAGGTAATTTCTAAATACAACCTATAATACGCAGTATACTAGGATAAACATATAAGATCTTGAATGTAAGCTTGGATATTGAATGGGGATCTCCTCTATTTTTATCAATAATTAGAATTCGAGTGGTACTTTCTGTGATTATTTATCACACAAAATACAATAAATGAACAGTCAAACATCTGGATTTGTTACATATTATAATTGGTCCCAATATATTGTTGTTGGTGCTCGTATTGTCACACCTATTCTTACACTAGGTAAAAGCAGCATATGTTCTTAGAACAGAATTAACAGATATGCATACTTTGGTTAAACTACCTAATATGAATAAACAAAAACTTGACCTTACAGCGTGATAATCATGAAATACGCGTAATATATGGCGTACATTTCAAAAATGTTTGATAACATCAAATAAATATAATGATAAAAATACCACAAAGTAGTATTTTCTTATTTTTTTGTCGGCAAACAAACTGGGTAAAAATAGTTTTATAAAAATGAGAGAATGATTTAGCCACGAAAAACTATTCGTCACAACAAGGCTAAATACTAACTAAATAGTGTCTTACTTCTATGGGAGTGCGAAACAGATACTAATAAGAAAAAATGTAATTCGTCTTTTTTTATAATTTAATCGCAATTGATTACTACAAAATAAACACACGCTAATACTAAAACCATCAAATCCTTACTAAAACCTTGAGCAGGTACGTTAAAATCAAATAAATTCTACATAAGGTAAAAGGTTTTATTGGACATCAAGACACGACTTCAGTTCAGCGAACTGGGGTCTCATCGTAGACAATATTGTAGAACTTTGGACCCCGTAATATGTGTCCAATATAATAAAGGACTACATATCGCAAAAAAGTGTATGTATATCGAAGAAAAAAATATATGAAAATAACTGCTGGAGTACCCAAGGGTTAGTCCTGGGACCCACACTATGGAATATTTTATACAACGGGGTACTAAAAGTAAACAAAACACAAGGAATAAGGGCTATTGCATATGCAGACGACTTAGCCCTATTTATAGAAGATATGAATTTGGGCATTATAAACAAAGTAAATGAAGCAATAGAAAAAACTGCGAGATGGATAGAGAGAAATGACCTAAAACTTGCAACAGAAAAAACAGAAGTAATCACCTTAAGTGGACAACGGGACCGAAAAAACGTAAATTTTCGGTTCAGAGGCTCCGACATAAGACCCCAGAAGACCGTAAAATATTTGGGAATCATACTAGACGACAAAATGGCATTCAGTCATCATATGCAAGAGACATATCGGAATACGGAAGAGAGAACCTCCACCCTTAATAAGATAATGCCGAATATAGGAGGCTCCGGGTCACACAAAAAATTAATTATCCTCCAATCAACCATTTCCATCTTACTATATGGGGCACCAGTGTGGCATGAGATCTTTAACCAAGCCAAATATAAAGACATGTTTCTTAGGACACAAAGGAAACAATTGATAAGGGTATGCAGTGCGTACAGAACCGTATCAATCATTGCCTTACAAGTAGTGGCCGGTGCTGTGCCGGTGCATATCCTTGCCAATGAGAGGGTTCGGATGCACCAAAGGGGCAAGGAAGCTTTAGGTTCAGCAACACAAGAAAGAAAAACGAGTTTGGAGATGTGACAGGACCAATGGTCACGAGAAACAGACAAGGCTGCCTGGGCGAGGTCCCTTATCCCAGGTGTAGTAAGGTGGTATAGTGTAAACACAGACGTGTCAACTACTACTTTACCCAATTTATGACGGGACATGGATCTTTCCGGTCTTATACATATTATAGAATAAAAACGACCGAGGACGATCTGTGTTCCGAATGTGGAGTGGTGGATAACGCGCATCATGTGGTATTCGAATGCCCTGCATACAATGTGGGGCGAACCTTGCTGCAGCTGGACCTGTGCTGGGGTCATGTCCAGGCGAGCCACATGAACTAATGGCTAAAGCAATTGAAAACAAAAGGATTTTTGACTTAATAATTGGTTTTGTGACAGAACCTCAAAAAAAGGTAAAGTAAAAGGCGATGGTAAAATGAACAAATCTACCAACAGTAAAGTGTGGTACCAACAGTCGGAATACAACAAAAATGGAATTATCTATATCTCGAGATATAATAAAATCATGATATACTAACCTAATAGGCGACATATCAGTTAAGAGTGATGTATACTAACAGAAATAACTTTTTCAATCAGAACTAGTTTTTTGAACCGTCAGTCTTCAAAGTGCATGTCCAAAGTTCAGCCGCAACTATTATTCTGTATGATTGAGCTAAGGCACCTTGTTTTATATTTTAGTGATATAATCGTCCAAAATAGCGGAAGGGTACCGTTTTGTAAAATTATTTTAGATGACATCAGATTACCGAACTTTTATGGAAAACTCTCGAACAGATCAAATCATTTCTCCAGTTCCCTACATTTTGCCATTTGTTTTTTTTTGTTAACGTATTTTAAAAATATGACATCTATATTTTTCTTAAATGACAGTATATTCTTTCTCTGGGAGCCAGATTGAAGATATTTTTTATGAAACGGCAGGACAGAATTACACAAATCCCTAAATCTGAATAATACAAGAGCTTTCAAATCATGTCATTTATTGATATTTAAATTTTTGACACATCTACATAATTAACAAAGACATTTTATCAGTAATATAGACAAATTGTTGGTATGTTCTAGTGTTTTCTATAAAAGCTAGCAGAGTTGTTAACAATTTTTTTACAATTTCTCATTATAAAATTAAACTATTATAAAGTTCAAATTTTTTTACAATTTTTTATTTGAAAATTGAACTTTTAAATAGAATCATATAAAAATGTAAAAATCTAGGAACATAGTGAGTGATAAAAGAGATTTCGCATGAGATATTATTTGCCATATGATCAAATTTTACATAATTTCCAAAATGACGCCTGTACACCATTTTGAATGATTGATTATTGTAATGTGTAATTTGTATTTGTGTAATTAGAGAAGCACTATTTTAAAAATGCCTCAAATATAAACTCAAAAAAAAAATTGGGAAAACGACTATAACATAGAATTTGAATATGAAACAAAACTCTAAATTACAAAGCAGTCATTTTAGGATAATTCCTTTAAATTGGAAATACGGGCTAACATTCTATCTGTAACTGGAAGGTTCTCTTATTTAATTATCAAATCATTTTACCGGATTTCTTCCAGGCTGTTTTCGCAGTTATAGCATACTGCGATTTGAAGTGGGCGTATCACTTACTTTTCTACACAGCTTAGTCAGTTTGGATGTTTATTCAGTGGCGCCGGCCCACGGGTTGTTTAATGACAATAAATGCATTATTCCCCATTCAAATTAGTTCTGTCGGAATACTTTTTTTTAGATTAATTATCGTAGATAATGTTTTAAAAATAATTAATCACATTTTTAATTTATATGTCTTAGCTAAACATAGTATTAAATAAAAATTTGTGAAACGTGACTGCAAAAAACACCATGGTGTTTATTTATAATAAATTTAAAATAACATAAGAATATTATTATCAAAAAAATTACAATTTGTTGTCACAAACAAATAAACAATTTCGCAGTTATAGCTTGAAAATTATTTCAATAAGTTATTTATTTGTTAGAGAAAACTGATATTAGCGTAGTAAAAACTAAACAAAAAATATTTTTATTTATCTATAAAAAATTGGTACCTGCGAAACCGTCATAATAGTAAATGTATTTATCTGGCAAGTATTTCGAGGCGACGCACTGCGAGGAAAAAGTTCTTTGAATGAAATATACATTATTTTAATATATTTATAGGTTGCAGTTACATAAGAAAAGTATCCAATTGATGAATAAAACACAAATCGTGGATAGTTATTTGATCATCATCAGTGGCATTACAGCTCGTCATGAGTCAAAGGCTTCTTCAGAAGAATCTTCCATTCGCCCCTACCTCTGGCAACTTTCTCCATGCTTTAACTCCGATGGATTTTAGATCATCCTCTATGTTATCTTGATACCTAAGTTTTGGTCTTCCTCTGGATCGTCTTCCCACTGGTCCTCTTCGGTCGAAAATTTTTCTGATCGTTTCATCTTCATCTCGCCTAATTACATGTCCTATCCATCAAAGGCGTACTAATTTAATAAATTTTACAACGTCATGTACTACATCTGAAGAAGCATCGTAGTTTACTTTATACGATCTTTTTGACCAAGCACCATCAGCTATAACGGTTATTAACCCATTTCCGTCGGAATCTACTTCACCAATTTCTTTGGCTAAAGCTAATTCCTCCCGTCCAGCCTCTTCTAAGGAATCACAAAGTGTTTGGCCGATGATATCTGCAACTGTTTCCGTATGTTTTGCATACTGCCTGTAGGACATCACAGGTATATTTAATGCAGCGTGCTGCTGCTGTATGTCTGAATAACCAGAACCATTCAAGTTCAGTGAATTGTTACCAGAATCCTATGTTGCTATCTCCTCTTCAATATTCCACATTTGACATTTAAAAGTCAATGTACTTATCAATCCGTCCATTTATATATATATATATATATATATATATATATATATATATATATTATATATATATATATATATATATATATATCCGGTTTTTTAGGCGTTACGCCCGTCCGGTAGGGATCTATGGAGGAGTATCACCGAGCCGTAAGCCCTTATCTCTTGCCGTACTGCTCCACCATAGGCCGATCAGAACCCAGAATATCCTAGTCTAAGCCGCAGATTCATCTAGAATTTTAAACTGCTGCGTTAGACTTTTTGTTTTCTGTACACCGAGCTTGGGCTCGACCCACATCCACTAAACTATTCGACAGTGAAGGGAATGAGAGGCAGCCGCACAGCCCGCTGAGCTATCTGACCGACAAAATCCGTCCATTTTTTCTTTGATAATCTCCATAGAAAAGTTGCATGAAAATGGAGAATGATTATTCAAACCTTGAATAGATTTAATGAAAAAGTTTATGTCCACTATTCTTCTGCCTTCTACCGAAAATGATGGTTTTTGCGGAGAGGCAATATCAACTGACTGAGAATGACAGCTATTACTAAAAATAACGATAAAACTTAAAGTATTTTCTGCAAATGATATTATTTGTTATTATTATTATTTAAGAGTAAAACATTGGTAATATTTTGACCATAAACAAATAATATGTAAGGTCATGAACCCTCTATTTACTTACTTTACGGTAAGTAAATAAAAAAAAAAGTAAAAAGGGTTACTTACGAATCGACACTACCACTAGGTAAAGTTATCTTCTTCTTCTTCAAGTGCCATCTTCGTTCCGAAGGTTGGCGATCATCAGGGCTATACGTATTTTCGAAACTGCTGACCGAAACAATTCGTTGTTGCTACAACTATACCATTCCCGTAGATTCCTTAGCCAGGAGTTTCGTCTTCTTCCTATGGACCTTTTTCCTGCTATTTTCCCTTGCATAATTATTCGAAGCAGTTCATATCTTTCGCCTCTTGTAATGTGGCCCAAGTATTGCAGTTTTCGTTTTTTGATTGTAAATATGACTTCCTTTTCTTTGTTCATTCTTCTCAAGACCTCGACATTTGTGACTCTCTCGGTCCATGATATTCTCAGGATTCTGCGATACATCCACAGTTCAAATGCCTCTAATTTTTTGATATCAATCTTTTTTAACGTCCATGACTCCATTCCGTAAAACAGCACAGAAAGTACGTAACATCTCATCAGGCGAAAGTTATCTCCAAACTATTTATTAAAGATTATTTGTTGACACATACAAAAAACTGACATTTCGAATGTCAGATATATATATATATATATATATATATATATATATATATAATATATATATATATATATATATAAGTTAAATAAAAGCTTTTAAAAACGGTTGTAATATAAATAATAAAAAATTACTGCAGTGCAATTGCTCTCCTTTTCCTTGACATAGGACGTTTACTGGACTCATTTTTTATCTTGTCTCTTATAACTTATATCACTAACCTAATGTAATACTTAAAAATACGCGTAAACTAAAGAACTTTTAACTTATACCACTAAACTAATAATATATTACTTAACATACACGTAAACTATATAATTTCAATGTTTTCAAAATAAATAAGAATACTGTAAACTGTAAAAACTAAGCAAGTTGATAAAGAAAATACAAGAATGAAAGAACTAAAATGGATTCTAATTCAAGCGAACTAACTGACCGTACCCATAGAGAAATAAAAATAAGACCGTACCGTACGCTCATGAGATTGACGTCACTAATGCGATAACGATCAAGCTGAGCGACAATGATGAGGAACACGTTTTCACTATTAGATTTCAGTATTTTTTAGCAATTTTCTTCAAAGTTTGAATACGCTTTTCTCAATTATTACTGGACACACAAAGGTGAAAAAAGAATCAACGATTACAGAAAAAAAAACTCTTTCAACTGATGGGCGTGAAAAGTTTGGTTATAATAGAACGTTAAACAGTATAATCCAATTTTTCAACAGAAAATTCAAAAAATAAAAAAAGTAAAACCATCAGTTTAAAGGCAACATAATTTCGTATAACATGTCCAAATTTCGAGACATTTCGTCGGTAAATAACAGAGAAAAAATTTTGGTGCACCGATAAAACAGCCTTAAATAATGTGAACTAAAATTTAAAGGAAATATAGATATCAAAATGGCTTGATCACATTTTCTGCTTTCAATGGAGGATAGGAGAAGATTCCGTTATCAAAAAGCAGTCTCTATCGATCTTATAAGCTATAGTAACTCCATTTTTGAACATGGACCTTTTCTATTCTTTTTAATTCGAATTGCCAAAAGTGATGTAGTTATCCAAGTTGTAGTCTTTCCCTCTTGCGTTAATAATTAGATGCTTTCCATTGTATCTTGTTCCATCTGTCATCATTTTGTTTAAGGCTATAAATTGTTACGTGAAAGTGAGTAAGTTGATACATATCTATTTGGTTTAACATGAAAGTGGCTGTTACTTCTTCGATCTGCTAATATTAAACAAAATTTTATCGCTCTTTTTTGTCATTTTTCTATGTATCACGCTTAAATATGCATGTTAGAATAGCTAAAACATATTGTTTAGAGACAATTATTGTGTTGGATTCTCTTGTATGAACTGTAAAAATACGTTGTAAAAATTATACAATTTTATTTGTTATAAGTATGATATTCAGATAAAAAGTGTGCAAATATAATCTTTAAAAATGTTAGATCTAATCTTTTGAAAGTATTTTTATGCTACAATTTCATTGAAACAATATTACATGCATAATGTAGTTTGCACTATAATGGCATGTATAATTTACGGCTATTTAATGTGTTACTTATTACTCATTTTCGGAATTAGCTACATTTATAATAATCATCCTAGCCTTGTCGACATTTAAAAAAATAATGGTATAAAAAATGAATATTCCCAACTTCCTTTAAATCTTACGTGCACAATAAAATTAGCTGATTGAGTAAATCCTATTTACGTCATTAACCTTGAGACGTTCATTCGTTTTCGATTCAGCATAAAAATTTCTTCCACGCACTGTATCTACACTGCATTAATAGTTTTGAGACAAACGATAAAAAGAAACGGGATTTGAGATGTACGTGGGAATCGTGGGATCGTAATTCCTGATGAATCAGTTCTCAGTTAATAAGACATGGTCAGCGACTTTATCCGTTCATTTACAAATACATCGACAAAATAAAAAAAGTTTAAAACAATTAGAAGCTTACCGAAATATTGCATCAATTCTGTAATCAGTTAAAATAAAGTCATTGTATGACATATCCGAATATTTGTATACTAAAATAGGTATTGAAGGAGTTTGCCGAATTTTCAAAAACTTGAGTGTTTCTGGTCATAGGATATCAACGAAGTATATCACAGAGGTGGTGTACAACTACATAAAGGAAAATCCAAGAATTAGAAATGAGATAACATGAAACGAGTACGAACAGACACGTTTTTATTTATGGTTCCGGGTAAACATATATTTCCAGCGACTGTTTTATATGTAACTTATGAGTTATGAGTAAGTAGAGTGTTCTTATATCCGAAGAACAACGAGGTCACGCCTCCTGTAGACGGTAACTCCCTGATCCCAAGCTATCTCTACCCCTTCTCAATCGCAGACATAACGTTGGGAGGCTTTACTTGTTTTTTGACCTTTGATGCCTGGGAAATGGGACATCCGAGAGGCCTTTTTGCGGTAAGGTCGTTTTAGTTAGGGTGGCGTTATCCTTCTTTCTCCCTGGTTTACTTTTATTTTTGCCAATCCTCTAGAATTGCTTCTTCTCAAATGTGTGCTTGTTCAGCAAGCCAGTGACCTTGATCACTGGCTCTCTGCACTGGGGTTTTGTTTGTGCCCGATCAGCTGCCGATTTTGCAAACGGAATTTGCGAACCTGGCCAGCCGACCACCCGGAGGGTCTGGCCACCAAGCTTGTGTCTAATGGTGGACCACTTCAATGTACAGAAATCGCGGTTGTTCCATGTGGAGTGTGTAGAAAAAGGGATGTTCTCTTTTGGACAACCTAAAACCAAAAAATGCATTGCCACGTGTATGGTGAACTCAAATGTCTCCTGTATGTGTTTTTGGATTTTTTTTTTGTAAACCTACCTATTTTATTGATACCTACCTATTCTATCCACTTCACCTGCCTTAACTTTACTTCACACTAAAAGGCATATGTACCTAATATATATAACAAAATTGGATATTTAAGTTTAATGAAAAAAATATTGTTTTATACTTTAAAGTTACCTTTAAAGATAAAGTAATATATATCTGAAAGATTATTTTTTCGTCATTTCCAGCAGTCAACAATGGGTGTGTCGTATATGACGCCAGCATGTGAAATGTCTATTGTGGCTTAAGTTCTTTTTATGTCCGTTGTGGGTTGTTCCTTAAGCTGGATTTATAGTTTGACGGACTGTAGCAGACGCACTGGAAAAAGATCAACATAGACTTTTGTGTACTCTTATTTATAAATGAACTTAAACGCATGACGGGACGTAAGCGAAACGCACTGTAACGAAAGAGTTGGTCAACTTTCATCTTTTACAGTGCGTTACTTGCGTCTGGCCAATCAAAAGGAAGGAATTTTGTGCTGTCAACCAAAGTCCCACATACCATTTTGTAAAGTTGCGTATCAACCTATTCGAATTTTGATTTTGTTGATTATTTGTTAGAATGGACGTCAAGAATTTATAAAATAATAATAATAAATAATAAAAGGATATTATAGTATCATGGTTATCAGTCTAGCCACTGTTTCTACCCATGCGCAAAAATTCCACTCCGTCGATTTATAAATTGAAATAATATTTTCAGTCCGTTTGTTACGCCTACATTGCGTCTACGTCTACAGTACGTCAAACTATAAATACAGCTTTAAGGTCGATTCAGACACATCAGTCCCGTCACAGTCTCGGCGCCGAACCGGTCCTGTTTGGTCGCAGAACTATTAATTATCTGACAGCCTGGAAACTGTTCGTCGCCTGATGAATGTGAATGCCGGCGCCATATTTCTATTACAGAATATTTTGTATGATTTTGTATATTTTGTTTTCAATGTCATTTAGTTTAGGATTGTTAGAAGGCCAAGAAGGGATGTTTATATTCTGATTTGCAAACCAGTTTTCTGTGGTTCTGGCCATATGATAGGCCGCTCCGCCCTCCTGAAAAATAGGCCTGAAACAAATCTTGAAATTAATTTTATGATTAAATCTTACAAATAACTTAATAACTTCTTCCAGAATGGCTGAACTTAAAAAGGAAAACGGTAATCAGTTATACAAAACCAAACAGTACAGATCTGCACTCCCTCTCTACAGCGAAGCCATCAATCTTTGTCCAAATGTAGCCGCTTATTATGGAAATAGAGCGGCCTGCTACATGATGCTTTACAGGTATGTATTTTTTAGTATAGTTTAATTCAAAAATTGTATCTTTCTTAACCATCTCCGCGAAGCGACGCAGGTTGGTAATGATCATGGCTATTATTTAAAAAGAAAGAACAGCAAATGTATGTTTCAAAAAAAGAAAGCTTAGATGTCTGGGTTAAATTACATAAAATGGTAAAATTAGGAATAAATGTACTACTAGAAGCCTATGTGTGTCTATGTTGGACATAATATGTTTGTGAACTGAATTAAATATTGATAGGAGGTAAATGAAATGAGAGATAAACATTTTTAATATTGCCAGGTTTACAGAAGCTTTGGAAGATGTCCGGAAAAGTGTGCAACTGGATCCAGAATTCGTTAAAGGATACATCAGAATGTTAAAGTGCGCTATAGCAATGGGCGACACCACTACTGCAGATTTTGCCATTAAGAAGCTTCAGGACTTAAAGGTTGACCAGCAAAGTAAGTACTTACAGAGACTAATTGTTAAGTGATTTTTCGGATACTATTTAAAAATGTTCGGTGATTTTAACTTTTGCTTATTTTATATCATCTTATACTGAATAGTCCTAAATATGGGCCTAACTATATCATAGTTAAGTTTACGAATAAAAACTTCATGCAAATATTTATAATTTGACTGATATTCCACGAAAACGAAATTATATAGGTACACGAGGTATATTGATATCTGTAAGACCAGTTTCGAAATAATGCGTTACCCTAACAACGAAAAAATCGCATATTTTCGTAGACACCTGAGATACCAGCCTTGGCTGGTATTCTGGGAAATGCGATTGGTATGCCTTTATTTATTGAAGGAAACTCAATTGTTGCAGAAGATAATTTAGTCTTACAGTAGAATCAATTACATTTCCAACAGGGCGGTTCTTCACCATCCTGCCGCCAATACTTTATTTTATTTATGTAAAAAGAAATACATTTTAGTCTTTAAATTGTGTTTACCTGCTTAATTAGTTGATTAAGTACATCAATGATTTAGATTAAGTTCTTCTTATATTTTTTTTGTGAACTTTGTCACACTAAGCAAATGAAATGATACGAACACATAAAGAACTTAAATTTTAGAGAGATAGATTTAAAAAATATAGGATTTTCTTGTGAATATCAGTTGTAACCATTACTTTGTAGTATGTTAAAATTTATTACCATGCTTTATTCCATTCCGAAAAGAGTAAATATTATTTAGTTGAATTTGAATAAATAATAAATCTGTCATTCAATGAGTGACACATGTCAATAGGAAGTACATAGATTGGAATTAGTGAAAAAAATCCAGGAAACTTAGAATAGACAATAAAAAACTAGAAACTAAAGGGCCCTAGTTAACCTGTAACCACGTACGCCCAACTAACTGAACATTACCACAGACGTGGGGTCAAAATGACAAAAAAAAAAGAACTTGCTAAGCAGTTTTTATACAAAATTTGTTAAAAAACAATTACATTAATTAGAAGTTGACATAAAAATAATATTATAGAAACGTCACTATTGCGCAAATTCTTTTGGCGCAATTAATACATATTGGAATTTTACAAATTATGCAGAAGTGTGCTATTTTTTTTAGCTGTACAACATTTGCATTATTTTCTGACCTCAAATTTTTCTTCCGGTTTAGAAACGATACTTGTCTAGATGAGAAGTGGGGGATTAAAAGAGAATAGGAAATCCAGGTGCAAGTATGTTCACCTTGTAAACCGGCATTCAGGTGTTTTGAAGGAGACAACGGTAAGCTTTGGGCGTCGGTTAATTGATCTGGGATTGGGGTATATTTATAAAAAATATGGAGAATTGTAATGTCCCAGTGAAAATGACTGGGGGAAATAAAGTGCGCCACCTAGTCCCTTGTCAAGGGAGACGAGGGAAACTCGACAGTTGACCTATGAGGAGATTGGTTTAAGAAAGATTAAAAAAGTCAAGCTAAATCTCTCAAAATAACCAAAATGCATACATGGTCAAAAAGAAAAAGAAGCAACAGTTACCTTCTGTTGTCGCTCTACCTTCCTTTTTATTAGTTACCAGAAGAAAGGAAGATTATGCTAGAGTATTAAACAAATAATTGCTACAAATTAACAATTTTTATTTCTTATAAGTTCAGCCAGAGATAAAAGTATTATGGAATATCAATACATTAGCAAAGTGAACATAAATCAAACAAGGCAAATAGCAAATAAAAACTTAAATGTAATCCTAGACAAATCATGTATTAAACAAATATTCCTACAGTATTGTGCCTCGAAAATGCGTATTGAAATTTGTTTTAAAAATTTTTTTTTAAACAATTTCTGTAGAAAAATTTCGCCCGGCACCCGGCAGATTTGTTTAAAGGGGACATTTTTGAACAAAAATCCTCAAGGAAACCGAATCAGAAACATTTTTCCTACAGAAGCGGTCCCAAAACATCGACTAAAAATTAACAAATCGTAACACTCTAGTTTTTTTCTTCTAAAATATTATGGTAAAAATGTGCAATTTTTTATCGGCTCCCACGTCTAGAATAACCAGTTTTTAAGTGATTCATTTTATATAAATTATATTGTTCGGAAATTCATGATGTGGCGCATCTCTGTTTTTAAATTCCTTATGACAAACGTATTCACCTTATACATTGTTTATTATTAATAGACAGCTTTCATATCGGAAAATATTATCATAATATTTATGTATGCAATTTTAAAACAAACCATCAGATTTGGAGTACAAAAATTAATAATAAACAGTTTTATATTACAATTATTTATGTGATGTTTTTCCCAGAAAATAATTTTTATCGAGTTGAATGAAGTATTGATCATATATTAGAGTAAGATGAATCATAATATTACTGTTAAAACTGAGATATAGCTTTACACACAATACACAATAAACAACTCTTGGATAAAACCAAAATATCGATAATTACTAAAAATTCTGTGTTCTTGACGGATTTTACATAATTTATAATTACAAGCTATCCTGAAATATTATTATTAATCTAATTCACTCATCAGTAGACTTACGCCTGCTCCACACATGGGGGACAACGTTGACCCCAACAGCGTTCGTCCAAATGTGTGTACCGACAAAACTGAAAACTGTGTTGAAGCTAACGTTGGCGCCAACGTTTTTATGACCTGCTCCAACGTTTTTATGACTTGCTCCAACGTTGGGACTTTTCCGTGGTTTGGTTTTTTTGCGTACACATCAAAGGGATTGGCGCCAATTCTCTGGCCAATATTTGTGTTGCCGTTGTTGCCGACCACACATTGGCGGTACAGCAGTGTTCCAATCGGCGTATAAATATGCTATTTGCGCATAATTTATTTGTTGGCGCGTAATTTTCGGATTCTGCATAAAATTAGTAAACTAAGGTTTACTAAGTGCTACGTATGGTCAGTGCTGCTATATGGCGTAGAGGGCTGGACACTCAAAACGAGGGATATAAACAGATTAGAAGCTTTCGAAATGTAGCTTTATCGCCGTATCCTAAAAATACCATGGACAGCGAAAATCACAAATATAGATGTCCTTAAAAGAATAAACCAAGAACGCCAACTTTTCGAAACCATCAAGAAAAGGAAACGGCGTATCTAGATCAATTCATGCGAAATGAAAAATACCAGTTCCTCCAACTTATAATCGAGGGTAAAATTGAAGGCAAGAGAGGAATGGGACGCAAGAAAATGTCCTGGCTCCGAAACATAAGGCAATGGACAGGGATTAACGACATACAATCTGATACATATTGCAAGAAATAGGGAATTAATGGAAAATGTGACCGCTAACATCCATTAGTGGATTTGCATCTGAAGAAGAAGTGTCAGAGTGAAGTTAATCGAGGCGAGATGAATGCGAAAAATCGACACATCGAAAAGTGACTCTATACATACTCCTGAAGTCGAGTAATTTAGTGTGACAGTTCGTATTCGAACTTCGAACCCTTTGACTCGGACGCGAAAAACCGACACAGAACGGAAGTAGAACGAGGCGAAGCGAAGTTGCATGAAGTACCTGTCTACACTCTTGTACTCGCTGAACTTCGATCAACTTCGCGAGTAGTTTAGTGGCCGCTTTAAGGTTAAATTCTTCAAATAGAATAGAATTGAAACGGGATCAGAGTAAAAATACGAGTTATTGATAATTTCGATATCGACAGTCCACTATACATTAACCCTTAACTACCTTATAACATGGGTGGGTTTCACAGTTGACATTAGTTATTACACATACTTGTATATACTTAGTCAAAAGAATCTCATCTTCAGATTTTTTTACATACAGCATACTTTAACCAATGAATGTAGAAGCTCGTAGAAGGCTATTCCATAACAAAAAGTGTCTCTCGAATCAGACGGTGTCGGAACGTAAACAAACAAGGTTTGTAACACGGTTGACAAGAGACGATGATAGCCAATTTTTATGCAATTAGTGACACAATAATTAGTGGATTATGTCGTAATTATGACGAAGTATCGAAGTGAAGTTAATCGAGGCGAGGTGACTCTATATATACTTCTGAAGTCGAGTAATGTAGTGTGACAGTTCGAATTCGAACATCGAACCCTTTCACTCGAACGCGAAAAACCGACAAAGAACGGAAGTAGAACGAAGGGAAGTCACGTGATGTACTTGTCTACACTTTCGTACTCGCCGAATCTCGATCAACTTCTCGAGTAGAATAGTGGCCGCTTTAAACAAACTAGTAGATATTACTCATCTAGGGAAAGATGATACACTTAACACTTGCAATGAGCATCAGGGTGTCTTATGAGTTTTGTAGACTGGTTTTTTTAGAGCTTTGTTTTATAAAAAATAACTATTCAAAGAAACATATATCTCGGAAATATCTCTATTCCACTAATTCATATTCTATAGACCTCGATTGGCTCGTCATGTTGCTAAGAAGAGCCCTAGATAGTAAAATGTAGCAAAACTAGGAGGGGAGTCAGAAGAAAAATAGGAGGTCACACGAGTAAATTCGTAGCCGACGTGCAAAACTGACGTACGTAAGAACTTGAAGTCGAGGCGTCCGGGACGCCAATGTTTGAGTCGGGAGAAAATCGTTTTTTGCCTAAGAAGATATCTGATAATGGACGCGTGCGAGTAGTAATTGTCATTATTGTTTTGATACAAAAAAATTTATAAATCACTATTTCCGAGTTATTAGCTATTTAATGCTTTTAAAAATGTGATTTTGTTTACTTTTTTACAAACAATTACAACACATATGTTTTTAGCATTTGCCAATGAATTAAAATCGGTTCAGCAATTAAAACTGTATGAGGCAGATGGATCCAAAGCTTACGATAAAAAAGATTATCGTTTGGTTGTTTTCTGTATGGACAGATGTCTCGATCATGCTCCTACTTGCTACCGATACAAAATTGCCAAAGCTGAATGCCTCACATATCTCGGGCGGTACCAAGAAGCTCAGGAAATTGCCAATAGGTAAATATATATTCGTTTATTTTGATTTAAACAATAGTTTTAGGTAGTTTTAGAATCTCTTCTGGTTCAATCCTTAGTTGACCAGTTAATTCCTGCTTCATATCACTTAGCACATTACAATGGCCTAGGATGTGTATGGCAGTCTATTCTTCCATTTTGAATTTTCTGCAAAAAGTGTTCATTCACGTTACCTAGTTTCTATTGCTCCCCATTTCTTTTGATAATTCCTTTTCAGCCACTTCTGAACCTCGTTTTTTGTAGCATCTTTGGTGATGCCACAGAATGGTTCTGATCCTACAAAGGTTTTTCTCGATCCTTGTTTTGCCAACAAATCTGCTTGTTCGTTCCCATTCACTCCTTCATGACCCGGAATCCATATTAAAGACACTTACTATCTTTTGCCAGGTTCTTGAGGAATCTTTGTAGTTCCTCACAGTTTTTATTTGGTGAGTGGGTTCTTTAATGCCAGAATAGCCGCTTGGCTATTCTGGCATTATGTTAATTCATTGCTTTGGGGTCTCCATTCATAATTTTATCAATGCAGGCCACCAAAGCAAAAAATTCTGCCTGGAACACAGTTGTATCTTGACCTAGGGTGTAAGATTTATTATAATTACATGTCTGTCCAAATACTGATCCAGTACCACGGGCAGTTTTAGACCTATCATTGAACTATATTAAGTCCCCGTTAATATTTGGTGCGTTTGTTCTCTAGATAGTCTAGATGCTATAATTGTGTTAATCTTCTCAGTGAAGGTCAGGCGCGACTACAAATTATTACAAATTGTTTTCTGTTAAGTGGAGTCAACCAGTGAATGTATATTCATACTACAATTCTGATATGTTTTTTAGCAAAGAAGTTTTAGGATAAATTTTTCATTTATTTATTCCATTTTTTTCTTTCCAACCGACCCAGTTTTTTTATTCCTAAAAATGATTGTCTTTGTCGCAGTTAAAATGCCAATTATCAAATACCATTGATAGAATTTAGCAATATTTTTTAATAATTGATGGATTCGACCGTTACTTGATGGAAATTCATTTTATGTAACAATAAAACACTGAAAACTTTGTTTTCAAACTTCCACAAAATGTATTTTAAATATTATCACTACAGCTGTTTCGGCTGATTGCCTTTCTCAAGTGATCTATTTTGGCTTGGGTTTATTATATTATATTTTATTATATAATATTTTTTAACTAAATGCTTTGATGTTTATCTCCTTTTATATATATATATCGGCGCAAAATTTCGGGCCAATGGTTTTTAAATGCATTCATTTTTTTCGAATCCTGAGAAAACTAACAAATATTTTTGAAAAATTTAAACGCAGAATGAAAGATTACATTATTATCAAGGGCCAAAAGTCCCTTAGAATAAACAAAAAGTTTTTTGAATGAGATATTTGAAATTAAAAATTACACTAAATTTTACCTTTTTTTCGCCCCTGTAACTTATTAAAATAAACATTTTCAGGGACTTTCGGTCCTCGGTAATAATGTATTGTAATACGTAACATAATATATGTTTTCATTCCTGCGTTTAAATTTTTCAAAAATGTTTATTAGTTTTCTCAGGATTCGAAAAAAATGAATGTATTTAAAAAGCATTGGCCCGAAATTATGCGCCTACGCTCTTAATAACTGAAAAAAAAATATGTAACTGTTTGTATATACATATCTCATTATTTTCATTTAGTATTCTAAACATCGACAAAGGAAATGCTGATGCCATCTACGTAAGAGGAATGTGTCTCTTCTATGATGACAATTTGGACAGTGCATTCCAACATTTTCAACAAGTGCTAAGATTGGCTCCGGACCACACCAAAGCTATGAATATTTATAAGAGAGCAAGGGTATTGAAAAAGATGAAAGAAGACGGCAATGAGGCATATAAGACTGGCAAATTTCAGGTAAGATCAAATAGTCTTAAAGGTTTAATTGTCTTAAAAAAAATAACCGTTTTTGTGAAAACAATTCTATTGTTTGTTCACTAGGAACGTAAGTGGCTACAAAACATAGGTATTTTTGTGCTACTTATATAACTTTGGGTATACTGCCTTCCCATAAATCTAGCGGATTTTCTTTTAAGTTCCTTACGGGAAGATCGAGATATTGAATTAGCTCATCCGTTGATTCTAGGAGCTTTCCCTTCTTTTTTGTGTGAGCTAATTTCTTGTGATAGGCCCATAAACCTACATCTTCGCGCTATTCATCGAAACTTTAACATTCAGTCTCAGAAGCAGATGCTAATTCCTCTACTCTTTTCATTTAATTTCTAATATAGTGTATCACAAGTGCCACCGAATCTTGAAAATGTAGGTAGGAAAAATTGGGGTCTTAAACCTTGGGTCCAATATTATAGCAATTGATGGAATCATAGTTTGTTCAATAGTTCCAAATCTTATTTTCAATTCTTTTTTTATTTCGACATTTAACTTTTTTGCAACTTCACACTGTAAGTGTGGACCTCCTTGATACTGCTGGTATAAACAATATGTTGTTGGAATTATTGTGCTTATAGTAACATAGATCCGCTACACTGTTTCGACAGTTGTTCGAGTGGATGTATAACTTTTTGTACATTTTTTAACACGCCATTAAACGCACGCGAGTCAACTTGCTGCAGTTCCAGAAATTCTTAAAATAATTCTGTTCGTATAAAAGAAGACTCGCGGTGTTGACTCTTCCTCCCAAATTCCTTTACAGTACGCTTATAGATCACTGCGGTTATCCGTTTTCGAAATATATCGTGTTGAGTATTTTGCTGGTCCCAAGATAACTGCAGCCCAGAAACAAAGGCGATTAGAATTTGCTCACGAATATCTGGATTGGGACTACTCAATGGAGTCAGGTATTATCCTCTGACGAAAGTAGAATCTGCCTACACAGCAACTACAAGTGGTGTCGAGTCTATAAAATGCCAGAAGAGTGATTTGCTCAATATTATATGCGAGAAACTGCCGTACGAGAAACGGTGAGAAAACCAACAGAGTTGTTTGTGCTGGAGGATGTGTAGGAGGTTTAATAGCAGATCATTACATCTGAGACATTCTGCAGGAACGTGTGTTTTCATACTCGGGATTTATTGGTGATGTCTTTATTTTAATGAACGATAATGCACGATGCCATACCGTACGAGTCACTATCACCTATCTGACTGAGATCGGTATACCTACAATAAATTGGCTTGCGTTGAGCCCTGTCTTAAATCCAATAGAGCATGTTTGGGATGAGCTTAAACAAAGGGTCTGGGACAGAAATCATGCACCAGGAAGCATAATGAAATCGAGAGCTGCGAATAATGATGAATGAAAAGCAAAGACTCAAGAATTTATTAGAAAAGTGATTGGAAAGTAATTCCGAGTAGGGGTGGTAATATCAAATACTGAAAAATAAAGGAATTCCTTTTTGTAATTGATGATTTCTCTGTTCAAACCGTCTTTCTTGCGTTCGTTCCAATGATGAATATTTAGGAAATTCTGTTAGTATTGCATATTGTTTTTATAATGCGTCCTCCAAGTAATGCAATAGCAGTTTTTGTAATTTCAATAATGAAGTTATTGTTTGCACGTTACATATTTTTTATATAAGGAAAGACTCAAAATTGACTGCAGTGGACCTACGTTGAAAATATTCTTGAAGTGTTTTCTAAAGGTTGCTTAGCAACGGACTAGTATTAAGGAATTGCCTATTTTGCGGTTAGAAATTGCACTGAGACTTAGATATTCTTGACAGCTTTCAGGAAAACCGTGTTTAGGTTATTTCCTGTTCGAAAAAGAATATAATATGTTACGAATCTTACGTAGTTTTGTTTTTTGCAAGATACATAAACGGAAAAAAGCAAACGAATTGTATTATGCTGTTTAATATTGTCGAACACCTTTTTATTTACGTTGAATGTCGGAAACGTGCTTCTACTTTTAGTATTTACTCATATGGTAATACAATCTTCCGAGGAATTTCGGGCTAATATGCTGATATTCAGAATGTTCATTCCTTTCCATTCTATTATGATTGATTTTGATTATTTAGTGGTTTCGATTATTAAATGATTTCGATAATGTATGGACTGAGAGAATGTGCAGATATAAAGAATAGAAATTGTATCACAAAACCATTCTGAGCAGATGTAGCATTAATACTATATGCCAGGGGTGGCCAATTTAATCCGACTCGAGATCTACTTGTCTGCCTTTCTAATTCTTTGCGATCTACTGACTAGGAATTTTTTAGCGATACTGGTGAACAATAAAACTTTTAATCCAGAATTTTAACGTTAAAAGTGAGCTGAATATCTCGAGAGTCGCTCACTGTATCTCAGAAAATCAATCACTGATTCTCTTCTTTTTCTTCTTTTTATATAGACATGGATCTGTCTGTTTTTTAATGCGCCTCTAGTAAGTTGTCGTTCCATCGTTTTCGTGGAATTCCTACTGATCGTATTCCTATTGGGAAACGTCTCTTGCCGTCTTTACTACTCTATTTGTTGTCATTTGCCTAATATGATCGTTCCATTCTACTCTTCTATTTTTTACCCTGTACTTGATGTTCACGACCTTGCGTCTACGTCGTATATCTGTACTTCTAGCTCTGTCCCATAGTAACTTGCAATCAATTTTTTCAATCAAGTGTTTTCATCTCTTCTGTTTCTAACATCCTTTTTGTACTCTGTTAGGTCGTGTTTCTGCCTCGTATGTCATTATTGGTCTGATGACGGTTTTGTAAATTCTGCCTTTCGTTTCTTTCCCGATATTTTTATTTCTCCATATTGTTTCATTCAGGCAGCCTGCGGCTCTGTTTGCTCTATTCACTTCATCTTCCACTTCAGTTTTGAGCTTTCCGTAGCTAGATAATGTGGTGCCTAGATATTTAAACTCCATCACTTGTTCTATTATCTGACCTTCCAATTCCAATTTACTTCTTAGTAAATTTTCTGTTGTAACCATGTATTTTGTCTTTTTTGGGGAGGGAAATTAACATGTTAAATTTTCTGCGGGTTATATTAAATTGGTGCAGCATACGTTATAAATCGTCTTCACTTTGAGAGAGTAGTATTTGGTATCCTCTTTAGTTCTTACTTTTTTTATTATTTCATCCATAATCAGGTTGAACAATAGAGTCTCCCATTCTTTTCCCTGTCTTATCCCATTGCCAGCTTCAGTATGGTCAGTTAGTTCTTCCTTTACTTTTGTGTTGTTTTGGTAGATATTTTCGATCGTTTTGATTATTCCTAGCGGTATCTCTCTTGCTTACAATAAGTGGATAACGTCCTTTAATTTGACCCCGTCAAATGTTTCTTAAGGTATACGAAACATAGATATGCCGGTTTGTTGAATTCTATTGATTTCTATTGTACTTATCTCATTATAAATATTTATTGCGTCGGTGCATGATATTCCTGACATAACACCTTGTCCTTCTGCTAGTGTTATAATTTCATTCAGATTATTTGTCATCACTTTGGTTGTTAATTTTAGTGTTGTGTTTAATAAATTAATTAATCTATCTGTAATTCTCCGGGTCCGATTTGTCTCCATTTTTCAAGAGAGGTAGTATTAGGATGCTTGATCTCCATTCTTGAGCAATTCTGTTCTATAATTTTTTGGATTAGTTTTAATAGTTGTTTGGTTAGATCTGGTCCTCCGTACGTTAGAAATTCGTTCGGTATTCTGTCCTCTCCTGGTGATTTCTATTTTTTAATTTCCTTAATGCTTCCTTTACATCTTCCTCCTCAATACTTATTTCTTCGTTTGTTGTCACATCTGGTGTAGGTGGTTACTTTTCGTTACCTTTAGCAAATAGGGATCGAAAGTAGTCTACCCATGTTTCCGAATCTGTTTCGTTTTTATTAGTTCGTTCATCTCTTTTTTTTGTGTCCTGATCATTCTCCATATTTCCTTTTGTGTTACGTAGAAGTCTTGTTCTGTCTGTTTTGAGAAGCTCCGCCAGTGTTCCATTTTTATTTGTCTAACTAAAGTATTCGTTTCATTTCTGATCCGTTTATAGTGGTTATATGCCTGTTGTGTTCTGTTCTGTAAAATGGCTTTCTTATTTTCTTCACATTTTGTCTTCACTTCCTCTCTAACCCATGGTGTTTTCTTTTTTGATATGTTATTGTTCGTTACTTTCATCTCTTTAAGTGATTCTGTCTCTGCGTTAATTATGTTATTTTTGAGTTTTCCACAGCTTTCCTCGATGTAATGGTTTTCTAATATTTCATTCCCAGCGATCTTCTTTGATATTCTTTTTCTGTATAAGTATTCCATGTATTTCGTATTTAGTTCTTCGACTTTGATTTTTGTTTGTGTTAGCGCGCCGCTCTCTTGGGTGTGAAGTATTTCAGGATGATTCTTATTTTACATAATATTAGGCTATGGTCGCTACCTACATCTGCTGAGTTGAGGTATCTTATGTCGATCTTTTTCGATGGATGTGTATCTGTGTTGGTTATAACATAATCTATCATAGATCCTTGTCCACGGGTGTTATTAAATGTATATTTGTATTGGTCTGTGTGGTCAAAAAATGTGGTGTTTATTATATTATATCTCATTCTGGAAGCGTACTTTATCAGCTTTCGAGATCTGAAAGAATTTTTAATCTGAAACCGATGGTAATTTATTTATTTTTCCAACTATATTAGATTGGAAAAAAAAATGATATGAGTTGATCGCGATGATCGATGCAAGATTACTGGAACTTCAATAATTTTTATAATATTTAGGACGGGAATAGGTAGCTATATTTTACTGATAATTTTTTCTTTGTCCGCTATCGACTGACATAGGGCCTGCGATCGACTGACATAGGGCTCGCAATCGACGGGTTGGCCTCCCCTGCTATATGCTTTACAAACTTTAGTTCACATACTATTTTTATTATGTTTCTATTGAATGTGTCTAATATTTGGTGTCATTAAGTTATCCGATTTATTTGCGGTTTTATTATTCTAAAAATTATAAATACTAATGTTATTTAGAAAATCTATTTCGAATTTTAGGAAGCTTACAATTTATACACAGAAGCACTTCAAGTAGATCCTTTCAATAAAAAAACCAACGCAAAATTATACTTCAATCGTGCCACAGTTCTAGCGAGACTAACTAAGACTCGTGAAGCTATAGAAGACTGTACAGCTGCCCTGAACTTAGATGACACTTACCTTAAAGCACTCATGAGACGAGCCAAATGTTATATGGATCTTGGCGAGTTTGAAGATGCTGTGAAAGATTATGAAAAAGTATGCAAAATGGATAAGAGCAGGTACGAAAATTTTGTTACCTTTTTTTTTTGTTTCCTTTTCTATGCAATATAATTTGATTATGAACATATCTCTAGTGAATTTTTATTTGGATGGCCACCATACATGTGATTTTAAACAATTTTCTTTTAAATAACGCATATCCCTAAAGTTTTCGGAAATAATAAATTATGTATTTTCTAATAATTGTAAATTAAGTTTATTTTATTAACTAAATACAGAACAGGAAGTTAAGTCTACATATTTAGGGTTTATAATGTGTTTTTATAGAACAGCTCTGAGATGGCACACCATACCAAAATTTTATCGGCACATTTCACTTCTCCCTTAAACCTAATTTCGTCCGGTGCATCTTGTACATTGCGTGTATAAAATCCGTTGTTGCCCTTCATTTCGGAACTGGATAAAGTAAAATAGTTTTCATCATCAATAATGAGAATTTTACCAGGAAAATGAATACTTCTCAATTCACGGCAACATCTAGGAATTTTTTCTAACTGGACTGGTGTGTACTTAGGAGCTTTTTTCTTCTTCTTTTATATCGTTTTAAATTGTTTCTAGAAATTGTTCTACTTACAGTCATTCGTGAAACATTATATCTTCGGCCAACATTTCGCAGAGACTTTCCTAATTGGTTTTCCATACTCTGAATTAATCTATGTTCCCGAGCAGGAGTTAAAACTCTTGGTCTTCCACTTTTGGGCAAATTAAGGCATAGTATACCATTTTCGCACTTTTTAATTGTCTAGTAAATCGTTGACACAGAAATATTTTGAGCACTAAAAATTCTTATAATATTGCGTTTTGATACATGTCCAACTAATCGATAAATACTTTCACGAATATTAAGTTTGTACGACATCTTAACGAACCGTATTTGTTAAAGGCCCGTTTTCACGCTACGTCTTATTGTACGTTTTGTTGGATAGGACAAATCCTATACAATAAAACGTGGCGTGTAAACAGAAAACGTACGTCTTGTCGAATCGAAATGAAATCCAAGGTCAGATCGTAGAAATGATGGGAGAAGCATACTTTTGCGAGAACTGATAGGATAAAACGTTACGTGTAAATACTTGTTCAGACAAGTCATCCGATCTTGACTTCAGTCTCAGTGTTCCCAAACCTACCGAAAAATCGGTAGATGTACCGATTTCGCCATTTTTCTACCGATGTACCCAAAAAGACTTAAATTCTACCGAATTTTATATTCAGATAGAAATTTTTACTTATTCTTAAATTTGAGAAGGAATAATAAGAAACAAAACAATTTTCTTGCGATACCTGTAATTTGCATTGAGCATTGTTGTGTATTCATGAAAACGTGTGAAAACATTCAAAAATTTATTCTTAAATGATACCTAAGCGGTACTTTACAAAGAACATGATGTCATAAAAGCTAATAATACAATAATAAATGAATCCAAATTCATTGTGATCCCGACCGCTTGGTTCTGGGAATTTGTCAAGTTAAGAGAAATGAGGTAAAAAACGGAAGGAAAAACGTAGTGTGTATACACTAGACAAAACGTACGTTTTGTCGTACGTTTTATATGACCAACAAACGTACAATAAGACGTAGCATGAAAACGGGCCTTTTAAAGCTGACATTGTTTATATCGTTTAAGTTGTTTACTAACTTTGGTTTCCAATGGCAACTATTCCTTGTTTTTTCATTTCTACCGAGAGTGGTACACTATCGTATGCCTTTGTCAGATATATAAAGACTATCTCTCTTATTAATAAACACGGACTAACCTTGGACTAACATTAGTTCCAGGACTACACCAAAAACATTCATTTTTCGTATTAATAAACAGCGACTAAGGACAGACTAAGCTAAACCTTGGCTAGTCTCGGACTAACATTTAATCCGAGGTAGTGGCAGGTTTAGAGAGTGACTAACTTGACAATTTGACATTGAGTGAAGTTTTGTTTTGGTATTCATAACCTGAATTGTTTTTGATTATTCATACATTATTTAATAATGGAAGATTATTTTATCAACGACTTAAGATTAATAGAACAACTTAATGACCATAGAAATCAGTGAAATAATATTCATATAAGACATATTAAAATATATATAAAATTTATTTAATAAAATATTTTACAATTCATTATGTTTATTAGTATTTTTTATATTTTCCCTTTGTAATAAAATATTTTTTAAAGTTTCCTCCTGAACTTTTATG
Source organism: Diabrotica balteata (assembly GCA_918026665.1). Taxonomy (NCBI): domain Eukaryota; kingdom Metazoa; phylum Arthropoda; class Insecta; order Coleoptera; family Chrysomelidae; genus Diabrotica; species Diabrotica balteata. The sequence goes on along the minus strand of OU898278.1, from coordinate 54,704,348 downwards.
AAGTTTAAACTTTTCAGATAAAAAAAATACTATAAAATATAAACAAACTTTCTCAGAACACAGTACATAGTCCAACTAAAATTAACTCTACGTGCCCCAACTTGCTAACTGTCAAATTCTCAAATATTTTTCTTCTTTTTCACAAAATTCTCTCCATTTTTTTTCTTTTTCGCAATGGTTGCCAACATAAACTTGTTCTACCTAGGACTAAGGAAGGTTTAGTTAGTCTGAGCTTAGTCCATGTTTATTAATAACATTCTGAAAATGAAGTTAGTAGTCGCTTAATCTGGGACTAACTAGTCCGAGATTAACTTCCTACTAAGCAATTTTTATTAATAAGATTGTATGAGTTTAAAGATTGTGAACTAATCTTTTCGCAAACACACTCTATAGAAAAAATATGCTTGCTGTACAGGGTCTACATCTACGAAAGCCATTTGTACTTCTACATCTGTCACTTTTATTTTTTTTTTTAATTTTTTTTCCATACAGTCTTGAGACTGAATTTATGACCCTCTGTAGTTTGAACGATTTTTTCTCTCCTTTTGTGTAGTTGTCGTTAATGTGTGCTAATAATTTTTGGTTTTTTATAGAGAAAATAAAAAATTACTTCAAGACGCGAAATTAGCACTAAAAAAATCAAAGAGGAAAGACTATTATAAAATACTCGGTGTGGAGCGGACTGCAGGTGAAGATGAAATCAAAAGGGCATATAAGAAGAGGGCGCTCATCCATCATCCTGATAGACACGCCAACGCTACAGAAGAGGAAAAGAAGGAACAAGAAAAGAAATTCAAAGAAGTTGGTGAGGCGTACGGTATACTTTCAGATCCCAAAAAGAAAGCCAGATACGATAGCGGACAGGATATGGACGATTTCGAGGGAGGAATGTCAGGTAATTTTAAGTTTTTCAATAAAATCGCATGCTTAAAATATAATAATCGTGTATTGGTATTCAAATAAAATTTTAATATGATAAACATGAACTTGCATGGTCAAAAATTCCGGAGGTTTGGAGGATCTAGTGATTTTAAAAAGGGATGATTTCAGGGATGATAAGTATTAGTAGGATGTTTAAACTTGTTAAAAAAATTGTTAGAACAAAAGCAGTAAACAGATTGTTTGCGGTTTCTTGATAAAAAAAAATGAATTCAAAAAGCATTGTTTTTGGTGGTCGGTTCATTTCGTAGGCCTATTTCTGAACATTTACATTAAAAAATGTCTGCCCCAATTCGGTATCTCACATGCCGAAGATTGTGCAAACACTCGTGTGACTATCTGTACACAAGTTGAAATGACTTGAGAAATTGAAGTAAGAACTATGTAAATGCCTTAAGAAAAGAAATCGAAGAAGTAAAAGAGTTGTGCAATCTTTAAATGATAAACGAGTGGGTAACAAAACGAAATGTTTTTAGAATTGTTAAAATATTAAGCTAACATGGCGTGACAAAGAACATACCATAGGCTAATACCAAAGAAGAAAAAGTCTTTAACTTTTTTAATTCCGGTAATGTTTACAGTAGATATTAATTGCATATCTTCTAAAAAGTGCTGATTTATACGACTTCCGCATTCAAGTAGGTACTTACTATCTATATACAATATATAAGAAGTAAACCATATTACTTTCATATTAAATTATATATCATTACTCTTAATAGTTTCATTTCTGTAGTTCTCATCAATATTTTGCAAGCGACGTTGGTGCCTTTATTTCCACTGCTTTTTATAATCGTGATATCATTATTATATAAGTAGACAATAATGATGCAGAAATTCTACTGAATCAACGAGGTGTGATGTGGATGAATCTCATAAGCAGTCAAGTTGGTTATCGAGCCATTCGGCTTACAAATTTGAAAAATATGAATATCAATATTTATATAATTAAATAATAATGAAGTGAGAAAGATATATTTGAATTTAAAGTGGTATGAATTCGACAAAATTTGTCTCTTCTTCTTCAAGTGCCGTCTCCATCAATGGAGGTTAGCGGTTATGGTGGCAAACGTTTGTCTATCTTCAGCTGCTCTTAAGAGTTCCTCAAATCCAAGTCCTGTCCAGTTTCTGATATTACGTAACCAGGACAATTTTTTTCTTCCAATTCCTCGCTTTCCTTCTATTTTGCCTTTTATTATCAACCGAGGGATGTAGTATTTCTCGTTGCGCAACAAATGCCCTAAATAACTGGTTTTTCTTCTTTTGACTGTTCTCAATAGTTCTTTTTCTAAATTGAGTCTAGCTAGTACTTCTTCATTTGTTTTTCGTGCTGTCCAAGGAATTTTTAAAATTCTACGGTACACCCACATTTCAAATGCCTCGATTCTATTCAGGCTCTTTATTTTTAAAGTCCACGTTTCGGCTCCGTAGAGAAGAACAGACCAGATAAAACATTTTACAAGTTTTAATCTCAATTTAATATTTATATGTGTATCGCAGAATAGAACGCGTATCTTAAAGAAACTGTCCCTAGCTTGAGCAATTCTCGCTTTAATTTCTTGTTCTGGGTCCAGCTTGCAATTAATCCAACAGCCAAGGTATTTGTATTGGTTTACCTGTTCTAAAATATTCCTATTTATTTTTATAGGTAAGGGGATTCCTATTTATTTTTCTGTTTCTTTGGATCACCATTACTTTTGTTTTTTTTTTCGTTGATCTTCATTCCAAACTCTCGACAAGCATCCTTAAGGTGGTCTATAACCCTCTGTAAGTTTGTGTCTGTATCAGCCAGTAGGACAGTGTCATCTGCATATCTTATGCTAGATATTGGTTCTCCATTAATTTTTATTCCTGTGGAAAGGTTTTCCAAGGCTTGCTTGAATAGTAGTTCCGAGTAAAGATTGAACAGCATAGGGGATAGTATGCATCCTTGCCTTACTCCTTTATTTATACTAATATTTCTAGATGTATGATCGTCGATCCTAATCTTGGCACTCTGCCTCCAATATAAGTTCTTAATTAATCGGAGATCTTTACTATCCAAGTTGATGCTCTGCAAGGAATTTAACATTTTATTATAGTTTACGCGATCAAATGCCTTTTCAAAGTCTACAAAACATAGAAAGACATCCTTTTGTTGGTCGTAACACTTCTGCAGCAGTACTTGTAATGAAAACAAGGCCTCTCTGGTCCCCATTCCGGCTCTGAATCCAAATTGATCGTATCCAACTTTTTTTTCACACCTTTTGTATACCCTATTGTGAAGTATTTTTAATAGAATTTTAAGCACTTCGCTCATAAGACTTATTAATCTAAAATCTGCGCATCGCCTGGAGTTAGCTTGTTTTGGAATGGGAATAAAAATAGATTCTAACCATTCCTCTGGTATTTCCCCAGTATCGTAGATTGTATTAAACAAAATTACTAACAAATCAATGTTATTACTTTCGATCAATTTAAGTATTTCAGGATAAACTTCATCAGGTCCAGGGCTTTTGTTGGTCTTTAAGTGTTTAATGGCATATTCCACTTCGACTTTTAGAATTGGTGGGCTTTCAGTAACATTATTTATTGTAATGTCTATTCTTTCATCTCGGAACAGCTGTTCTATAAATTTTTCCCATTCTTCTATTTTATCTTTGGTGTTATGAATTAACTCTCCGTTGTTATTTACCAGTGGGCAATGTTGTTTTTTGCGGATGAATGAAAATTCTTTCACCTTCTTGTACATATTAAAGTAATCATGTCTATGTTCTAATTCTTCTATTTCTTTACATTTTTCTTCGAGCCATTTCTCTTTTGATTCTTTTATTTTCCTTCGTATTTCTGTATTTAATCGTTTGTAATCGCTTGTGTTCTTATTTTTGTATTTCCTCCTTTCGTCTATCATCTTTAGAATAGCTGGTGTCATCCAGTCTTTTTTTGCCATTAATCGTGTATTTGGAATTTCTTCCCTTGCAGAATTGACGAGGATGGATTTTATTTGTTGCCAAGTTGTATTTATATTTTGGATATTTATTTGGGTTCGGTCTATTTCTGAGAGTTTTTCATTTAGTTTTACAGTGGTTTTATCTTTAATCTGTACATCTTTTAGTAGTTCCATATTAGGTTTGTTCTTCGGCTTTGCATTTTTTATTACTTTAATTCTTGTGCGAATGTTTGCTACTACAGGGTTGTGGTCGGAATTTGCATCAGCACTGGGATATGTTTTTGTACTTGTAATGGAGTTACGAAATCGTTGGTTGATTAAAACATAATCTATTTGATTTCTTATTATTCTTTCTTTTGTGTGTAGCGGGGAAGTCCAGGTGTATAACCTACGTTGAGGTAACTTAAACCAAGACAAAATTTATAAGATACAAATAATTGAAAAAAAAAAAAATAATTTTTAAGCAAAATCCAAGTATCTTGGTTACTACTTTATCGAGCTATTATAACCGCTTGTATTCCTCTGGGTAGAACTATTATCAAGTTTTGAATGGTTGTTTTGGAAATGTTCCATTATAACAGAACAACATGCTCCAATTATTGCATGTTCATTGGGGCAGGTACATGAAGCCGAGCTGATTTTTTTTTAGAACATTGCCCAATTCAGTTCTTGTACCATTTTACATAAAAATGAGAATATCTCTTAACGGTACAAGCGACGTAACATAATATTATATTTTCCATATATAAATCTGCATTCATGGACTGCGTAGGAATGGAGATCAATTCGGTGTATGCGTGCAAATAAATTTCTAAAACATTTTTGATCCAACTCCAAACTCCTCCAAAATCCAACTCCTTTTGAGAGATAGTGCATGACAAAACCTTTTGCTAGGCCCCGCCATATTCTATCTTAACTATCTGTAGATTTTAGACTTCATCTGTTTTAACAACATTAGAAATCCTAAGATTTCCTACTTGGCGAAACTAAATTCAAATTTTTACCACTGCACTTTCTAAAACTTGCAAAGTAGACAGATTGATAAATTAGTCGATAAGGGAATCTAATTTGCGTTCCACATGCCGTTCATCACGGCAAAGATTCGGAGTGAATTTAGTTTATAGTACTCGAAACCGAATAAAGAACTAAAACTAGAGAATTTGCATATTACGCTCTGATGATACCTAATGAGGTTGAAATACGTATAAGCGGATGGCAGATGCCCAGCATTGAAATTAAATCTAATAACCGTTTTTCTGTTTTATCTGCGAACTTAATTCTTTTCTAGTCATCGGTAGCCCAATCTGTATCATCACTACGTACGTCATGTATGTAGTGATGATATCTCATTTACGATAAGGATCTTAGACTGAGAGGTCTTCGAATAGCCAATCTGGCTCCTTTTAATCTGCTGACGTTCAGAGCAACAATTTTACTTAAGCTACGTTTCCTGACATGTGATCTGTGCCCCTAAGTCTTCTTGACTAATTGCTGAATGAAAACAATTAACAAATTGTCCTCATAACGCATATTTCGCTCATCTTAAAGCAAGGTTCCAGCTTTTTCAAATTCATTTGCCTAAATTACTTTTAAGATTGTTTCTGTAACACTTTTAAGATTGAAAGGTTTAGCGCTCATAGGCTAAATGCTGATCTTACGAAATATCCTTTTTTACAAAAAAGAAAATCATTTAAACAACAACTTTATACATGCAAAAAAACTGAAAGGCCATGAACAGGTCATACTTGTTTTTTAATGAGCCAAGTGAGATACACTATACTTGCAAAAATTCGTAAACGACAATATTGTCACACTGCATTGTAAAGTGCAGGTGGTACGATAATTTTGAGCAAAGATATATTTAATTTTGAACTCAATTTCACCAAAAAATGTTTATCTGATTATTTTAAAATGAAAAGTTTTATATATACATTACTTCCTTTAAGTCAATCGCGCGTCATCATTGTAGTTGAAATATTAGAGACTGCAGGAAATTATCTTCTTGCAGTGAATATCCGTTACGGGTATTTGCCTACCAACCTGGCTATTCTATTTTATTGACAGCTGCTTTAAAAAATTATGTAGTCGTTAAGTTGTAGCAATCTTGAAGATTACGCAGCTCTGATATCCTACGCCTCTCTGTCCATCCAAGACATTCTCAGTATCTGTCTGTAGCACATTTCAAGTGCTTCAAAGCGCTTCATGGTTTCTTCGGATAAAGTCCTTGATTCCCCTCCGTACACAGGAACGGAGAAAACATCTCAGCAAGCTGACCTTAATTGGGAGTTGTAGATCGTAATTACTGAAAATCTTTTTTATTTTGATAATTACTGATCTTGCCTTCTCATTCCTCACTTTTATCTCCTTCGAGTATTTCCACCGATTCTACCAAATTATTTTTTTTTGTTGTCTTTTCTGTCTTTTTAGTGTCTCGATTTCTGTACATGGTCTTCTATCCACATATTTTTAGCTTATCTAATTGTCTTTTATATTTATTTGTCAGTTTGCTGATATCTTGCATTGTCCTTTCCTATGACTTTTTTTATCCATCATCTTTAGTATGTTATTGTTTATCCAAGCTTTTTCATCTCTGTTCCTCTTTGGCACTGGTGTTGATCTAGTATTTTTTTACTAATATTTTTTAGTTTAGTTAACTTTTATTGTGCGTCGTTTATTTTTTCGGGTCCAGGTATATTGTTTCTCCGATATTCTTGTACCACTCGTTTTTTATCGATCTCCCTTACTACTGTCCGAGCTGGGGTATGTTTTTACCAGTGTTAGTGAATTTCTAGACCTTTTAATAATAATTAAGATGTACTCGATCCAAATTCGAACGATATGTTGTGTGTCTTGATGTGATCGCAATGTATACAATGTTCTCTGTGGTAATCTAAAGTAGGTGTTGGTAATTACTAGTTAGAAAATAAAACTGCGCAAATTAAAACAAAAAATCAAAGGTTTAATGTTAAAATTTTTGAAATTGTTTAATCGTTTATAGATTTGTGTATAGAAATAAAAAAATTACTATTTACAAAATAGTTTTTGTAGAATCAGCATTTGCCTGTTGTAAATATAGTAAAAAAATAAGTAAAATAAAACTAACATTAATTGCCGCCAATCAATATTTATTTACAAAATATTTTGGGGAAATAAACTATTAATAATTCTATAAAGTTAGCAGTCAATCAGTAAAGCTTAAGACAATGCGAAATCTGTTTTGACATTTTCGTATGATCGAACCAACATAAACTTTGGTTTTTGTTTTTATAATATTAATTTTTGCTCATCAGCTCAGTATGTTAAATTTTAAGGAATATATTTTTTAAATATATATGGAAAATGTTATGGGTCTTGTATACACCCCTACAATGAAATAATTCTGCAATAGTAAGTTTATTTGAGCTGTTAACAGTGTGCGGCAGGAATTTTTGTGTGGTAGGTTTTCCGACTAGGTATGAATCTGTCAAAATATTCCCGAGCTGAGTGAATATACTACTAAATTATTTCTATAAATTTTATTTTATTGAAATATATATATATATATATATATATATATATATATATATATATAAAGTATTTAAAGTAATTTTAAAATTATTGTCATGAAATTGCTAAGAAGTTTGTTACACTTGGACGACATAGAAATGACATTGACAACTTGCAATAAAATTAAAAAGAAATTATGTATATAATGGTCATTGGTCAAAGCTTCAAAGTCTACCTGGATTGTAAACAGTTTTTTCGTTGCAACGTTCATTTTTTCAAATTTACTACTTTATATTTGAGTTCCGCGTTATTGGTGATTATTAGATCATTCGATACGAATCTCAAAAATGACCAGAGTTTGCTCACACTATACTCTCTTTTTTAACCAGGAGGAGTAAACCAAAAAGACAGATTCACACCCAAGAAAGTTACTAGAAAAGTCACCAAATACATCTTTTTTGTTGATTATCTCGGACTTGCGGTAATTGAGTAATCAATATCGGACAACCTTACACGTCAATTTTAACCCAAATTTATGTTTGAATAATATTTTTTTTCAATTCACTTCCAATATATATTACAATGATTACAATAACAAAAGGACGTTTTTCACATTTGGTCTTATGTATATATATTTAAATATCGGATGATCCAGTTTTATTTGTCTCTTGAGTCTATGGTATTTAATTATAATTTAGAGAATATTTTGATCGGGAGAGTCAATAATATTACAGATCTGAGTATGGTTTTTCACAGAAGTTTGTCTTTTCATTTGCAAATAGATGTTGTATAGCTATGCAAATGCATGTATCAAAAAGTTGGAAAGAGTTCAAAGACTTCTGAAATACTGTTCTTTTAAACTGCGTAGACCATATTCTTATTCTGGTGTTATCAATTTCTTGAATCTAGTTTTTTTTTTCTTACCAGAAGAGTTAACTTTAACTTTGATCATTATTTTTAAGCTTTATAATCCAATCTCCTGAATTGCTTCAGCCAATTTGTTTTACATATTCCTTCCCGTTCACTGCTTTAGAATTTACTTTTTCATGTTTCCCATCACAGAATAAATTATGGTTCAAGTATAGGTGTGGTCCTACTTTTCATGCAGGGTAATCAGTTACCTCATTAGATAGATTTGTTTAAGTTATGTATCAATATCTTTAGGTTCTATTTGAAGCACTAAAATGCAAAAATATACTTTGTATAAATAAATGTGTACTTACAATTTCTTTAATGCTGGATTCTTGTTTAATTTTGACAGTTTGTCCAATTTGTTATCAATAAATAAAATTTACTAAAAAATACTGGATTTCTGTGAGATAATCAACAAATTCAATCTTTTATGTTACATTCTAGCATAATTTTGCAGTTTTCTTGTGATGATCTACAACCAGGAAGAACAAAACCAAATGTATCAATACAATCAAACTAAAACACAGCATTACTTTACTAATGTTCTTTTATTGTGATAAAAACAAAATGAAAATGCTTCTTAACAAGTATACACTAAATTTAAACGATACTTGCCGTTTTTCTTATAATAATTAGATATAAATTACATACATTTATAAATTTATAAATACTTTAAACTATATTTAGTATAAATATCCTCTAGAAAAATATCACATTAAATACTATTCGCATATCACCAAGTCCAAGTTGTTACAAACAACTTAAAGAGTCAGAAAACGATTTATATATTAGAGGAAAATAATATTCTGTGCATAATATATATTCGGGATGTATGTAAAAATTTATTAGTCTTCCAAAATTTACCTCTCCATTTATGTCTTGGTGAGGTTCATGAACAACTACACCATTTTGAATTTCTTCATTTATAGTTTTTTAGCAAAAACTAAGTCTATTTCAGATATTTGAGCAAGAAAGATAGAAAGATAGATAGATAGATTCAGATATTTTGTTTTTAGTCAGCAGCCCAATGTATAAACCATTCTTTGAATAATTTCACCTAAAAAATAACTATGGTAAGACATTCATAATATAGACAATAAATCAATCATCCTATAAACAGTAAGATACACAATATATAGTTATGCTATGCAATATTTGCTGTAATGAATCTGCTTATATGTAAAGTAAAAAATATTCTTTTTTTCTTTTCTTCCCTTTCCATGTTATGTTATATCTGTTGAACCAAAATACTTGACAACATTCCAGTAGAGTATACGATTAAAAACTTAAATTAATTTTTTTAATAACTTAGGTACTTTATGACATCATTACTTAGTATACCTACTCATCATCAAACATACCAAGTATAATATCTTGAAATGAGAACAGTGAAATGTAAGTACAGGATACTTAAAATGAAAATATTTGTACACTGGTATGTTTCCAAAAACATGTAACACAAAGGCTGTTGTACTTATTTCTATAAATAGGAAAAATATTTTGATATTTTGATCAAACATGAAGGGTACTATTACAATAATTTCTCATGTAGCTCATACATTTTAATTACAAAATCTATTTAGTAGTAACAATAATATATCCGATTATAAAAATGAGTCCTATAAAATGTTTTATATAATTTTACTATATAATTGTGGCTAACCCATATTACTTACTTCAAATTGATTTGCTTCAAGAATTTATATAATAATGAACGACAAATATTTTGGAAGATCTGAGCGGTTGTTACTTTCACTTGAAGTGGGCATTTCATTCTTGAAAAAGAAGCTGTGTACTATCTGTCGTATAGATGTTTTAACTCTTTCATCGTATGTTGCAATCGAACGCCAATATTTTTAGAACATCTTACTGTTCAAGTCTGCTTATATTCTTTAATTGTTCGGTAAATAGTTGAATTCGCAACACCAAAAATTAGTACATTACTTTAGTAAGTCTTGATTTTAACAATAACTATTCTGCACAACTAACCTGCTCTCTGTTTTATTTTTGTTACCGTGGCTGTTATTTTCATTACAGAATTATCAATTTTTATTATTTGTTTGTACATGTTTATAATACATTATTTCTCATTTGATGATAAATGACCCAAATATACTTGGCGTTTTTAATGTGGAGAAGAATAATTACCCTTAGTACTTGGCATTGAATCTATATTGCTATCTTAATAACACTAATATGTCGCTAAATAGTTCTGAATAGAACTGTATATAAATGCAAACGACAAATCTAAAAATATAACGAATAACGCAGAAAATACAAAAAATCGTCGATATAAATTTTGAATTTTAAAATTTCACAAATGGTATTAGTGTCAGTATGTCATAATTTAGTGGAGTAAACTTGCCTGCGGTTGGACCAATTACAATCAAGCATTACGGCGCGGAAAATTTGATTCTCCTCGTTAAAAAACAGACCATAGAACTGAATCTTTTTGCATTTATGTACTAGACATGTTTTTTATTTAAGTAGAAATACAGAAACTTAACCTTACGTATTATTTTTCAGACATAGATCCTAGCCAAGTATTCCAAACCTTCTTCGGAGGAGGCGGAGGAGGCCATCACCACGGAGCTCAAGAATTCTCCTTCGGCAATTTCCCTGGTTCGTTCACCTTCCAGTTCGGTTAAACCATCTGCAACAAGGACGTACCTCGTACATTCCAGTGGTTGTAGAGATTTTATTTCTCTTTTTGTGTTATTGAAGTTATCTTTCTCTGATTCGTTTTAGTATTTATTTTAATTTTAAAGTTTTTTAAGGAAATTTTAAGATTTTCAACAGTAAGGGTGCAAAGAGTAAGTCAGTTAACCCATCAAGGAAGCGTGCGAAAAGGTATAAACGTTTTTCAATTTAAAGTGTGTTACTTTATCCAATAAGAACTGTTCCGGTTAATATATCCCTTTAAGATTTGATTATTTGAAATTCTCTAACTTCGATCCAATCGTACATCCTAACAAAGAACGCGAAATCCTAAAGAAAAAAGTATGTTAATAAGCTCGTAAAACAGAAAATATAAATAGAAAAGGAATATTCAGAAAAATAAGTCGGGATTAAAATGATCATTTTTTATTTTAAACATATGTACAAGTCTTTAATATATTTTTATCTTCTATGAATTACTTTTGTTCTAATATTATATATGTATCTTGTATTCTAACTTCCTTCTTTATTTTGGAAATGTTTATAAATTAAAGCATCATAGGCTTCCATAACAAGAGCCTAATTTCAATAAGTCATCTTCTATGCTTGGACCGTCTCATTTAGTATATTCATCTTCTGCAGTGTCAAAACCCGAAATAAAATTAAATATAAAAATATTAAATTGAGTAAAATTACAGCATATAGTATTCTTTAGTTAAGCGCCTTTTCTGATAGGTGCAATTTTGAGCAAAAATCCTACATTGCAGGACTTGAATAGCTAGTTTATTTTCTGGTATTCATATGACGACTAGACATTTCTAAAATACTTAAAAACTGAGAAGGCGATTTATTGAATATATCATTCGTTTGTTTTTTGGAATGTACTCGAACTTATAATATTTCCATGTATTGAATTTTGTGGTATAGTTTTACTTCAAACAACTTTTAGTAATTTAGATAAGAAAAGGAATAAAAGTAGAGCTAAATACTGATATCATAATATCTTAAAAATGATCACAACAGCTCTTTATTTAAATTACCAATATTGGTACATGGCTTTTTAGACTTATTTTTTATATCTTTCATATTTCGCCACTATTAAATATTACAAAAGTTCCGCAATTGCTACCTTATTATATAGTAGAAATCTAAGTGATTTTTCTGATTTTTTTAAGCAATTATGCTATTTTCACAATAAATACTCCTTTATTTTGGCCAAAGTCATTTGTAGAGAAGAACTGTTAATCAGTTGTTTTTTTTATTTGTTCGTGTCGGAACTTTCATACATTCTAAAGTAGATGTATATACATTATAGATTATTAACATCGCATACATAACAGATAAAAGGTATATATGTAACATATAAGTAATTAGAGCACGAAAAAAAAAAATAAAAATGGGACTACTACACACTTGTTATTCAAAAATTGGCGATGCCAAGAGCAGTTGGTACAGCGAAAGGCCTCCACTGAGCATGTGGCTGGAGGGAAACCCAGAAGGACAAACCAGAAAGTGTTCTGTAGTTTGCTCATCTCCACAGTCGCATAGGGCCGACTCACAGGGGAAGTCCCAGTTTATTCGCTTGGCTCTGAATCTTTTCACCCCAACACGAAGTCTATTGGCACTTTCCATCCATTCATTACTGTTGTCACTTTGACCTCTCCAATAGCTCAGTGTAATCTCTTGGGCTGGCTCAGTCAGATCTTTCAAAGAAGAAAACTTTTCCTGGATTTAAGGCGTTGGCGGGCTGATTGGTAGTTATAGAAAGAATGTGCGTGTGAGGTGGATGCTTTATGTTTTTCTTCGATAATAATCAAATTTCATTTATAGCTGCATCTACCTGACCGGCGTGGCATTATCTGTATCATACCGGGCAAGCATATTCCACTGCGAAGTATCATAGGGCCATAGTACTAGTTTTCAGTGTCTGCGGGTGTGCTCGAGGACTCGAGATAATTTTTGTTTAATAGTTTCGAAGTCGCCGACATGGATTGTAAAGACAGACTCGTTTGATTAGATAAATCTGTGTTTTCCTGTTAGTAAGGGTTGGTCGTTCGGATGGATGTTAAGTATAATTGGGACTAAAACGTTTCTTTGTGGCAGCCCATTTTTTTGTGTCCTTCAGCGACTTCTGTTTCGTTGGGATTCTACGAAAAATCTGCGATTTGGAAGCAATTTTTTATTAAATGGGTGAAATTTAAGTCTGGTCTGCTAAGTTTCGGAATGAGCAGCTTATAGTAAACCGTGTCATAGACAGATGTAAGATATGTAAACACTTCCCCAGTAATTTTGTGATTTTCGAAACTATCTTCTGTGATGAAAATGATGAAAAAACATTCATTCATATCTGCTATGTATTGAGGTAGTTTAAATATTTGCTTCACTTTCTTGATCTAAATAATTTACATACCTTCTCATTACAAATAGTGAAATGAAAGTTGAGATTATGGAGTATTTGCTGTATTAAGTAGACTGTAACTAATATTTGCCTGCTTTTCAAAAACTAGATTGCATTAATAGCCTAGACACCTTTTACATAATACATATTCAAGGTCTCCATCTCTAGCTCGCATAATAATATCTCTAACCAGTTGAAGATTGACAGTGCAAATGATAGGTGTCTCATGAGAAAATGTAATCTTGTTAAGAACGCCAATATAAACAAGCTCTTTCGTTGCGTTTTCCTGGATCTAGGACACTGCACAACGTTTTGTTGTACAAAACTTGTATATTTTAAATAAGAAATTACCTTAGTAATAAAATAAAAGTTTATAAATTTGTAAGTTGTTTTATTATCCTAACATAAAATTCTAACTAATTATACAAGTCGTAATTAGGTTTGCCGAGACTATTGGTGTGCAACTACTGTTACTTCAGGGAAATAAGCAAAATTTAACTGTGTTCAGGACATCGCAATAGCCAGAGTTTTTTCTTTAATATACGGTAAGAAAACATAGATTTGAATGCAATCTTTGATGTATGAAAAATGCAAATTTTTGTTTACCAGTAAGAAGATATCTATATTAAATATAAACCTTTTATCAGTTAAAAGATAGAATAATCATAATATAAGACTTGAACTTAAAGAAAACTAAAAAAGTAGCAAAGTTGTTAATTTTAAATAACTTTTAATAAAATTCACACTTTTGTTATTTTGTGATTATTGTCAAAAGGGAATCTTATGCTTATCCTCCAAAATTTTAGCATGATCCGTTAATAACTTATTCATGTGAAAATGTTATTCAAATTTGTTTATCCCAGGTATATTTTTTTTGTAGTAAAATGACATAAAATAATAAAGGTACGGTAATTCTACAGGTACTGTATGAAAGATGAAGCCTTTTATCTTTAATTTACACTAAAAAAAATTACTTTGAAAAGTTACTGATATACCAGAATAACTATTACTCGTAGACGAGATATTTTTGCACATTTGAATTTTTAACTAAAAAAAAAGTAATTCTGGGTTAATTAGATAAAAAGTAGGGAATTACTGTTTTATAATAAGTAAGAGACATTAGTCTCATTTTAAAGTAAAGGCCTTACTCTTGATTGAAGATATCGTTGGAAACAAAAATAGATGAGCCGCCACTTGTTCGTAGGTGTGTAGGTCTTACGAAGTTGTAACTAGTGTAGTTTTTTAGGTAGGGGTTGTGATCTTTGGTGAAATTGGTTTCTTGAAGACAGATAAATTTAGGCGAGCAGTCTGATATGAGTTTTTGTAAATATTCTAGTCTGGGGTAAAAGCCATCGCAGTTCCATTGAATTAGTCTTAGCATAGTGTTAGTATTAGAAGGAGCTGAATTGGGAGGATTGGGATGGTTGTGAGCTGTCAGAATTGTAGTTATGTTCATTAGAATCGGCGGAAAGATTAGGACTGGGCGTACTTTCGGGTTCTTCTGGATCAGTGCCTAAGGCCTTTATTAGTTTTTTGGTTAGACGGGTTAGCCTGTTTTTGATAGATCTCTCCTGACAAGTTGGGTAAACTGGGGGAATAACAAGTGATTCTGAGGTTTGCTTAAAGGCTTCTTTGATAGCGTCTTTTGTTAGATCGGAAAGGTAACGTTCTGACGGTGAACTTGTTCTGGGTTTCTTTTTTGGTTTTTTAATGTCTCTATTAGGGGGAGGCATGAAGTTGTCCTCGGATGGATTTGCGACCGAGATGTTATCGGGAATATCAGTTTGCTCACTTGTACTCTCAATTTCGGAGCGGCTGCGTTTATGTGTGGGCGTTTTAGTCATTATGGAATTGTTTAGTTCTCAAGCAGACATATGTGTTAATGTTGCGGGTTGTATAAAAGACTGGTGGTGAGGGGTCTGTTTTCTGGGTTGATGTTAACGGCTGAGGCTGGGATGCTATATAATTGGGTGGAGGATTGGGACAATTTGAGGCAATATGCCCTGACTTCTTGCATATGTAGCATTCCATTTTGTCTGTGGACAAAAATATTCTGTTTTCATTACCTTCGAATGGGATAACTAATGAAGTTTGCAGATTAAAATTGTCATCAGAGGTAAAAACATACACTTGCTTCTAAAGCTCATGATGTGTGAATATTCATCGCCGGGGATAACTGCTCTTAAAAATGAGACGGGGAGGCCAGTTGGAGCCCAAGTTCTTTTATAGCATTTTCTGCAAGGTCGTGTGGTATACATGGAGATATATTGGATATTATTATTCTTTTGTGGGGGAGACTAGCCTGCGAACATTCATTACAGAGTTTCCTATTGTCAAAATGGGATGAGATTTTAGAAGTTTGTCGACGAGTTCTGAGTTAGTTAAATATATACAAATTCTGTTATTGGATATTCTGGATGCGAATAGGATTTGTTTGGGACAGATAGCGTCACCTACTGCCGTAATCGAACAATTTTAGATTTTCATCGGCATGTAATACTATGGCTTGATCCCTCTTTGGAAAAGTTGATCTAGGAGTTAATTTGGTTGCAGTTGCGTATGAGAAAGTTGAAGTAGAATTATGCTGAATATTTTGTGACATCTTGAAAAGTTGTGAACTGTGAGGATCTGATGTGAGAACTGTATTTGTTATCGGTACCCTTGTAGTCAAAGGTAGACGAAAATTTAATTATTTGTTAAATTTAGCTAGGTTTTATGTATTTTCTTCCAAAAATACATATTAGGTAGGCCTACGCCACTGGAAACTGGCCCAGTTTTGAAGAAATTAATAATTTGCTAATTAACTAATCGCTCCAAAAAAACAAACATGCAATTAGGCTTATCAATACATACGGTAAAGTCTGGTCTTACTAGTATTTAATAGTAGTTGTTAGGTTTTACAAAAAGCACTAAAACTCGGAACAAAACACTGATACGATGTTACCTCGTTCAAGTACACACTCGGAATCCGCCAAAAGTTTTATTATACAGCCAAAATCAAATAAAATAAAACAATTGAATTTTTTAGATTGTTTAAAGAAATTACATTGTTCATTAATAATATGATTAAAACATTACATAACTTAAATAAATACAAATTAAAAAAAGATGAAAAACCATTAACTAGTACCGAAGATATAACAGTATTTTGAAATTCTTTTTCATTTTTATATTGCTTGAATTTTTAGTTTATCCCACACACACAGTCGCCTTTACGCCTAATTTTTAACTAATGCGGCTTAAAGACAAATTACTTTTCTTAGTTGAGGCTATGAGAGCAAGAGTGGGCTAACCAACATTTTGTTGATAATTAAGTTATAGATTGCAATCACTTCTAACGACCTAAAGTTTTAAAGCAAAACCGGTCTAACCAACATTTCCATATATTATAACATAAATCTCTTCAGTAAGGTGATTTTGCATTATAGAAAATAACAAAAAATTTTAAAACACGAATGGGCTAACCCACAAAGTTGTGGAATAGACCAAAATTGTTGAATACATAAATACGTATAAGAATGCAAAAGTAGGGTAACCAACCTCTTTGTAGGATAGACCGGTTTTAACTACTTTTCAAGCGTACGTATTACACAATCTAACCATCCAGTGAATAGATGTTTTTGTTAAGGTGGAAATTAGACTGTGCAGTGCAGTCCCTTTCTTTTTAATCGTATCCTTTCTTTGCACTTGGAGATGCGCTATGGTACGCACTACCTACCTATGGATTCGTGCAAAAAATGTGATTTGTATAACAATAAAATAAACTTCTCAACAGTTCAAGCAGAAAAACGTGAATTTGAAGTAATACTAGAGGTTCACCAACGAAAAGCCGACCGTACTGGATGTGGTATGAAACAAGATGCAGAGTATGCAAAACAAAATCCTGAAGAAATTACAGTGATTGCATTTGACTTGATGCGAACGTTGCTCACACCAGTCATCAGCACTGAAATTTCTTACTGTAAACGCCAGTTGTGGACTTACGCCTTAGGAGTCCATAATTTGACTACTAACAATGCTCATATGTATGTTTGGAACGAGACACAAGCATCACGAGGACCTCAAGAAATAGGATCCTGTTTACTGCATTATTTTAAAAATGTTACAACAAGGAATGTAATATTATATTCCTATCAATGCGGAGGGCAGAACCGTAACATTAAAATGGCTGTCCTTTGCGATTTTATTGTGCCACATTCTGATATTGTGGTGAAAAATATTGATCATAAGTTTTTAGCCAGCAGACATTCTTACCTTACCTGTGAAGAAGATTTGGAAGTAATATGTAAACAAATTTTTTTTAAAGATATCTACGTACCTGAGGACTGGATAAAGGTAATAACACAAGCATGAAAGAAAGCACATTTTACTGTAATAAAGATGACAGAAAACGATTTTTATTCTACTAAGAAGTTAGAAAGAAATATAACAAATGGCAAACTTGATACACAAAAATCAAAAGTCCAATGGTTACAGATTCAGTGGTTGCAATACAAGAAAACAAATTCATTTACAATTTACTACAAATACAGCAATAATGCAGATGTTCTCTTTTACTCACTAGAGGACATCCAGGGAAGTACTTCAGCTAGATTATCTTCATCCCGATGGACGTCCAATAACCAAAGCAAAAAAAAGATCTTTTGGAATTACTTTCATTTATACCTCCAATACATCATGGATTTTATACAAGCAGCACCAGAACAATAAGATCCACTATACAGCAAGAAAAAAGAGTTCATTAACGATGCAGCTTAAGAATTTTTGTTACTTCGTTTTTTAATAAAGCATAATTGGTGGAATGCATAAAACGCAGTATCTGCTAATGCTTCAAGTAATTCTTTATTTTTGTAGTACTTGCTACACTTGCAAAGAATTTTGCTTTCCTCCGTAGTATTTTCTATTATTTACCAGATACATAGAAGGATGTACTAGGCTTTTGAATTATTTGTTAGTTTAGTAGAATTTGCTTCAGTTTAGGTGAAGTTGGTGGATGAACGACTTCGACATAGGTGTTTTTTGTTAAAAAATGGCAGCATTTATGAATGTTCGTCGCAGAAAAATCTACAAACCAGGAAGAATATACAACAACTTGTGCTCGAGCACAAGAAATTTGAGCTTCGGCTCCTTCAATTTGTTTTCGTAAGCAGGTCTTCTGTAGTTCAATCAGTGACTCCGTCTTCGCACTAGGATATTTGGGAGCTCTGCCTGTTAGTTTTGGCAATCAGAATTGGAGCTAAAAAGAACGTTTTCATCATTAATCTGGTCTAATCCCACAAAAAACCTTAAATTTTTACATTTTTGTTAAATATACTGCAAGATCTTCGAGTTTTATGTTATTAGTTAATGGTTTGTAAACAATGACTACCTTTTGGCATCATATTTTAATTTTATAAAATTTCAAAATAACTCATATATTCTTGGTTCATATAAATCCTTTATTGAATATTTGGGGTTAGCCCACTCTTGCTCTCATAGCCTCAATTATAAACAAATTAGCTGTGAATAAAAAAACCTACTTTTTACTTAATCGTCCTAGAATAACTTTTTTTAATTTGTGTAAAATTGTCAGCTTTTTTAATATGAAAAATTATATTTGCGAGTAAAAGTTGGTCTAATTATTTATAAGTTGAAAATAACAGCAACTTTACAAAACAATTGTTGGTTATAACCATTATTTTTTGTATCTTTTTTGGTACTTCTAAAAAGTAAAAGTCTTTATCTTTGATATGGTAACAGTATAATAACCATGTCTTCCTTATTTTATGTATTATGTTCATCATCATTCTCTTTGCCTTTGTCGCTATGCAGGGTCAGCTTCCCTAATTAGAATTTTCTATGAGATTCTATTTTGAGTCATATCAATCCCCTTTACCGACATGTCCTGCCTAAGCATCTTCTACTAGTTCTTTGTTGGTCTTCCTCTTTTACTACTTTCAGGAACCTTCAGACCTTCAATTCTTCGTATTTTGTAATTAACTTCTCGACGTTAAACATGACCAAACAATCCTAATCCATGCTCTCTCATTTTGACATCAATTATTGGTACCACCACTAGACTTCCACTAACTTAATTCTTAATTTAATCCTTTTTTGTCACCCCACTAATCATCTAAGCATTCTTATTTTCGCCACATGCATTTGTTGTTCCTTTTTATTTTTAACTACCCAACATTCAGTTCCGTACATCAGAACTGGTCTTTGTTTTAGAGAATTTTTTCTAAAGTAACTCCATCTTTAAATAAACATTCCAAATACTCTGTTTTTGTCCTACTAAGTTTTCCATTTTACTCAATAATGTGACCTCCACTGTTCCAGGTTTTGTTTTGTCCAAGTCGTTTTTCCTATTTCCTATACCTACTAATGGGTGTATAGAAGAATTCTGAAAATATTGTGGACAGAACACGTCATAAACAAAGAGCATCTGAGAAGGATGAATAAAGAAATGGAAATTTTAAATACAATTAACACAAGAAAATTAAAATATCTCGGACATATTACACGTGGAGAGAAATACACCTTGCTCCAACTGATTATGCAGGGAAAGATGAAGAAAGAAAACTGACTTAAAATGAAAGTTTCATCTGTCGTTGATCTGCCTTGTAACTCTAAACGTTGGAAGCATGACACGTAAGGGAGAGCGCCCACCAAACTAGCAAGGCAAGTAGGTAGCGCACCTATAGCATGTTACTTAAAATGTAACCAATGCAAACGAATGATTTAGCGAACACCAAAATAACAGTGACAGTGGCGTTATGCAGCTTGCTACGCCACGTCGTTAAAAATAGAGCTTGTTCTACTTTTTGCCACTTGCATTTTGCATGTGTGTTTGTTAAAAAAATTAAATATGGAAGACAGTCCAGAATTTAATTTTTTTTAAATTAATGGCTTTGGATAACTTGATCCATTCAAATATTCGTTTTGTCTCATTAATTGAAAAATTTCCAGGTATCTATAACAACAAGTCCGGAATTTAAAATTTTCTAAATACATTAAATCTATTATGCCCTTGCATCTCTTTACAATAAAGGTGTACCCAAAACTGACGTTGCGGAGTTCTGTTTATATTATTGACGTTTAAAAGTGTTAGCTTAATTCGCAGAGGGCGATATTTTAAATTTAACTAGCCTTGCTAATGTAATGTCGTGCTACTTTAGTGTGCGCTACCTTCCATGCCCGTGTCACAGTATAAAGAGGTTCCTAGGACCTGGAGGTTCCTGGTTCCATGTTACATGTCACGCCAGTTTGGTGGGCGCTCTCGCTAAGCAAGAGAGTTTATTGACACCGATCAATTTACAAACGTTCTGGAAGAGGGTTGACTCGAAGTTTTGCCTTTAGTCGGAGTGGATCTCCAAAGTATGTTATACCAAATCTTTACATTGTGTAATAAGCTTGCGATCCACCCGTGGATCGCTTGGCCGTGGGGGTCCGGTACAATTTTCAGCGGTAGTCGGATGAGTTGCTAGAGGGTGTCTGAGAAGGGACAAACCGACGAGATACCCGTGTCTCGCTGGCATTTTACAAGTTTAGTCATTTCTGTTTCTATCGTGATAGAGTATTGTTGATTTTATTATCATACAAGTAAAGTGTTTTTGAAACATAATAAACAAATTTACAAAGCAATCGACAATATGGTCAAGAGAAAGTTTTTTGAAAAATCAAGTAGGTTATCGAAAATATTACATCTAGCAAGCTGTATCAATTAAAATGAGTGAGAAAATATTGTGTTATCTGATGATACCATTCGTCCACTAGAGCCGCTAGACGAAAAAAAAATTTAATAGCGAGGACCAAACATTACAGCACCATTAAGAAACTTCTACGTCTTTTATCATGTCGATGTCAATTAGTTTATATGCCAGCACTTCACGTAGAACTTTTCCTCTGGAAATACCTCCAGAACTAGTTTCCAATAGTAACAAAAAACAACCGAACGACGAAGTTCCTTAACTACCTACTACCTCATCTTTGATTGCATCTACTATTGGTTTGGAAGAGTATATAGAGCTAAGTGCAACATCTTCAAGCACCCCATTTTCTACATCGGATGTTTTTTCGGACGATAGTGATAGTGATTTCGACTTTGGACTATTAAGCCTATGAAGCAAGAGTTCATCATTGACAGATTCTGAGGAAGAGGGAGTAGAAGAAAATAACACCAAAACATAGCATCGTCCATAATAGAGTGGATATCAATTAATGAAGCCAATACGTATGTCAACCGTAATTTTGATGAGTACCAATAGCCAAACCATTTTACACCCTCGGATGTTAATTTAGAAGAGCCCTATAGTATATATAAATTATTTTTGATGGATGAAGTAATTCAGTACACAGAATAGGAAGGCAAAAAAATACGAGTGGATAGCTACTGATTTTGTTGAAATGAAAAAGTTTCTTGCTGTATTAATTCTTAGGGGTATAATTAATTGTCCCGATATCAAATTATTTTGGTCTAAGCAAAATAAATACGGAAATAAATTTATAAAACATCTGTTTTCAAGAGATCGATTTTTTACAGTTGCTGAAATTCTGGCATTTTGAGGATAATCAAAAAGATGACGGAGATCGTCTTTACAACGTTCGTCGCTTATTTAATATGTTAAACCAAAAGTGTGTGGAGTTGGTAAGACCTGACAAAGACTTAGTTATAGACGAAAGTATGGTGCTGTGTAGAGATTGCCTCTCGTTTCGTCAGTATACTCCTCTAAAAGCATACAAGTATGGGGTTAAACTGTATAAACTTTGTATACCTAATGGATACACATGTAACACCAATGTTTATGCATGAAAACAAACAGTAACAACAAATAATGAAATTGGCCATGCTCATTAAATTACTATCGATCTACTTGACGGACTTCTAGACCAAGGACGTATTCTCTATGCAGATAATTTTTATAGTAGTTTACCATTAGTAGAAAATCTTCTGGAACTTAAAACATTTTTTGTCGTACGCTTCGATCAAACAGAAAGAAATTGTCCAAAGATTTTTTAAACCAGAAACAAAAACGCGGAGAAGTTTCGGGCGTCAATAATAGATCTAGAGCAAAGATTATAAAATGGACTGATAAAAGATAAGTTATTCTTTTGTATGTGTTTTGATTCTATTGGTTCCTTTACCTCCGTTCTTTGACCTCTTATGAAGCGACATATTTCCTTTTGCAGACCGTAAAAATCATGTTCCATTTCTTTTGAAAGCGTTCCCAGTTATCATTTCTTATTTTTCTTACAAGTGCATGTGTTTCGTTTCTAATTGTCTTATAATTATGGTATGTCTCTTGTGTTTTGGTTGGCATGTATTTCAGGTAAGCTGTTTCCTTTTTTTACATTTTTCCTTCACTTCTGTACAAAACAATGGAATTCTTCGCCTTGGGAATGATGTATTTTTATTTATATTTCTTTCGCCAAGAACTTCCTTGGCCGAGGCTAAGATATTACACTTAATTTTTGCCCAGCTTTCTTCGACTCCTTCACTTTCTGTGATATATGTATTTCTGCTTTTTTCGGTTATTCTTTTTTGGAATAGGTATCTTGTGGAGGTATATGCGCACGAATAGAAATATTTTTCATCATCCAGCCGAATTTTCACATCCATTGTTGGATATAGGCCTCCTCCAAACGTCTCCAGTTCTCTCTATCTCTAGCTGCTCAATCCAGTTTGTTTATATTCTCCTTAGTGTCGTCGTCCATCGGGTGGGTGTCTGCCTCGACTTCGCTTGTCGGCTCTTGGTCTTCACTCCAATATCTCTTCGTTTATCTTCCGTCTTCCATTCTAGCAACATGTCCAGCCCACCTCCACTTTTGTTTATTGATTCGCAGTATAATATCGTCTACGCGAGTTCGTCGGCGTATCTCCTCATTTCTTACGCGATCTTTCCAGGTCAGGCCCAGCATTGATCTCTCCATTCGCCTTTGTGTTACCCTCAGTTTTTTGGCAGTAGCTTTCGTTAAAGTTAGGGTCTCTGCTCCGTAGGTCAAGACTGGTAAGATGCATTGGTTAAATGCCTTCCTTTTCAGGTGAATTGGGATATTTGTTTTTAAAATGTCTCTCATCCGTCCATATGCCGCCCATCTCAACATGATTCGTCTATTTAGCTCGCAGGTTTGGTTGTCTCTGGTTATTCTAATTTCATGACCCAAGTATGTGTATTTATCGATTAATTCTACCTTGTTGTTATTGACCTGTATCTCTTCGCTGGGAACCATATTGGTCATCATTCTGGTTTTCTCGAAATTTATCTCCAGCCCAGTTTCTTGTAGTATGTCATTCAGTTCTTGGAGCATGTCTTTGATCTCTCCCAGATTATCTGACAGACAGATATTTTCCCAAATCTGGGAAATATTTTTAGTCTACAGAATTTACTCTGTTATTGTGGTGACAAGTGCCCAAAAATGTTTTCTTACAAACTTAGAGTCGGTGTTCTGATAAAGGCAAATTGTATTCATATGTCCAGTTTATTCTGGACGCTTTTAACTATGCAACCTTTCTAACCCCCTCTGTGGCTCAGTGGTAAGAGCGCCTACCTTTAAACCTAAAGGTCGTGAGTTCGAATCTCACCTGGGTAGAAATTTTCGTTTATTAAAAAAATTAATAGATGAAAATAATTTCTATCCTTGTGTGATCGGTACTCACCGGAGGGACCGCAGACGTTCGGATACAATTAGCGTCTCTTAGCAAAGACAATGACGTCGACTTTGCTAAGTATCAAGACAATTACTCTACACACACAGACACACACACACACACAGACACACACACACACACACCTACACACACACACACACACACACACACTACATTAATAAACTTATCTGATTGAGACT